>NJDD01005260.1:68246-114475 GCA_002245505.1 Calephelis nemesis
TCTGCCGCCATAACGATAGAGTCATGTTCTCATGTTGCTCCCCATGTAACCTATGCTCGTCACTTACTAGCTGCCTGTCAGAAAGGCAAATAGATGGTCTACTCCAGACAGAAAACCCAAACCATCAAGGCACAAAGTAAGAATAGGCGGGTAGCGGGGCATCTTGACAGCTATTGTTCATACATGTGTTATTATGCTTTCGTACACAGAACCTAAAAATGCGTAAAATCGTAATCACTTTTACCGTAAGCAGTTAGGTTATTGTGACTTCTTATCAAAATATTCATATAGTCACCATAAAAATTAAACAGGCTTGGAACCTACGAGCAAGTTCAACATACAGAACAGACTACGGTCGGAGGTCAGCAATTGGAGCCAACATTGTTTCAAATATAAATTGGTAAATTTGGAGAGAGTTTTAGCTCTATTATTGACATTATTTCCAGGCAGTTACGTTAAAAAAATTTACTCCTATTACAAGTTATATTATCTAAAACAAAACAGTTAAAATCATAAATACTTATGTTTTATGTTATGTATCTCTGTGGCTACATTGTTAAAAATATATGTTTTGGCGTCTAAAACATAAAAATAAAACTTTTTTGTGGAGGATTTAAAAAAAACATTTTTTTTGGTTTTGATTATTTTAAAATGTCGACAGCAAAATAGAGTTTGCCAAGTCATCGGTTTTATTTTCAGGTAAAGGGTGAAATCTAATTTGGATATTAATGTATATGTATTTGTTTATCTCATTGAATTTAGACACAGACATCGCATAAAAACCCGCACTTTGAACATAATTTTCCGGTACGACTACTTTACGACGCGGCAGCAGCTTTAAATAAGCTTAATTAACGTTAACCTAACTTACCCTAATTTCCTTTTTATAAGGAAAAAAGCAGGTTTAAATATTTATTAAATGTGTATAAAACAACATCAATTATCAACAAAATTACTTGATAAGACAAATTAAGAGCGTCATGCTTACATTGCTTGTTTTAATATTTATATAAAAACAATCATTTAACGAAATGTTATCATATAAACGTATCAACTTCTGTTCTTAGTACTTTTTGTAACAAAATGATTATATTGTTCACAATATTTATTGCTTCGTTTATTTTATATTTATACAGCAAAAGAAATCATGGATACTGGAAGAAACGAGGCATCAAATATGAAGAACCAGTTGCATTCTTTGGAGGATCGTTGAAACAACACACACAGAAAGTGAGTTTTTCCAGAAGATTTGCAAATTTGTATCACCAGTATCCTAATGAGAAATTCGTAGGCTTTTTTGAAGGTAACCGTCAAGGTGTTCTCATAAGAGACCCTGATTTAATAAAACATGTCTTGGCTTCTGATTTTCGTAACTTTCATTATCGGGGAGCCAACTTTCATAAAGAAATAACTGAACCTCTGATGATGAACTTATTTAACGTCGATGGTGATGTTTGGAAACTTACACGACAAAAACTAACTCCAATGTTCTCGAGCGCTAAACTCAAAGCTATGTTTCCATTAATAACTGAAAGACTTGATACGCTTTTAAAAATTGCTGATGGTTTGGCGCAAACTGGTAAAGAAATTGATGTTCGTGAGCTGATGGCCAGGTATACAACAGATTTCATCGGAGCTTGTGGTTTTGGAATCGATGCAGACACGATGAACAATGAAATGTCTGAATTCCGTAAACTTGGTAAACGAATATTTACAATTACAAAACGAGATATTTTTGCTAATATTACCAAAACAGTGCTGCCAGAGCTAACTAAACATATTGTGAAATTTGCTGCTCCTGAAGTAGAGACTGCGTGTAATAATTTAGTAAAAGGAATCATGACACAGAGAAATTATAAACCTATTGGCAGAAATGATTTCATTGATTTATTATTAGACTTGAAGACAAAGGGAAAAATTGTGGGTGAATCTTTAGACAAACGAGACAAAGATGGAAAAATGGCAACTGTGGAAATTGAAATTGATGACTTATTACTAATAGCACAAGTATTTGTTTTTTTTGCGGCTGGATTTGAGACGTCATCTCATGCAAGCAGTTTCCTTTTACACAATTTAGCGTACCATCCAGAAATACAACAACGCTGTCAGAAGGAAATAGACGAAGTTCTTAAAAAATACAATGGGAAATTAAGTTTTGATGCAGTGAGGGAATTGAAGTATCTGGAAATGGCAATGCAGTAAGTAGACTTCGATTTTTGTTTAAATTCAAAGAGAATGCTTAGCGAATCCGGGCTACTTTAAAAATATAGAACAAAAAGAACAGCGTAAATTTGCTCAGTGATAGCTCGTGGACATGCCTAAATGGTAGAGCTTTACAACGATGCGCCTAAATTATTATTGGTGTTAGCAGTAATGATGACCAGTTCTTGCCTTTGCAGAGTTTTGTTCTACAAATTGAAATTGCCGGTAAATTTACGCAGGTCCACAGTACACACTTAAGAATATCTCAGTATTATATTATAAGACACCATTGCCATATTTGGTATGCGTAGATAACGTGTATGTCACACTCCAATTATACTAATGCGTTGTTAACCTGAGGTAGAACTTTAACTTCTTAATGAAGTCGAACAAAACCTTCGAACCAAAGATGACTACACCATTGATGACCAAAGACGAAAGGCTGTGTAGCAGTCCAGGCGAGTGTTGCAAAACTCTGACATTTAGTTTTAATTAGTTTTATAAATATAACTTAAACTTAATTTTGCCCTAAACTTTTTAGAGAGGCGCTCCGTATTTTGCATTCATCATGAGGAAGAATATCTCCCGCATTCATCATGAGGAAGAATATCTCAACTTATACATTCCCTGGTACTAAGCTAACTATAGATCCTGAAACAATTGTTATCATATCTACGCTAGGGTTACACAACGATGAGAAATATTTCGAAGAACCAGAGCTGTTTAAACCGGAAAGGTTCAGTCCAGAAAATTGTGAAAAAATGAAGAAATTTGTGTACATGCCTTTTGGAGATGGACCCAGAGCTTGCATAGGTACGATCTTTATCTGTACATTCTATTCAATTTGTTATTTGGTCATTAAGTTGGCGGCACTTCTTGTCTTTCGAAGCTATCACAATGTGAGATACAACCAGCAGTTTCTACTAGTCTTTTTATACATCCTTGCAACAAAATTATCGCTGATCACACTGAAATATGGCGTACGCCAGAAACTAGTTATCTAACTAAATATATCTATATTATTTACGCGTACGCTTTTGGTTCAAATGACAGCAATAATTCATTCGAAGATGTGGTGTGACATAATTTCAAATCTAATATGGTAGAATCTGAACGACTTTCTAAAAAAATTAAGTGTTAGTGTTTGTATACTCTGCTTTTATCATGTATTTTTCAAAAGGGCTAAAGTAGTTTGAACGAAATGTTTACTAGAAGAAGGTTTTCATAATAAGGACTGTTTTTGCCCCTGCCGTTTGAATAGTTTGCGAGAGAAAGGAACCTACTGTTGTTAACCACAGTAGCAATGGCGGGCTGGAATGCGCAGGTAGGTATATCATGCGATAGTAATTTGAGACTGTTGTAATTAACCGGTTAGACTGAAAAATTATACTTACACACCTTAGACATAAATTCCGAAAGTTGGCATTAGATTTACTTCAGGCATATCGAAAAAATGTACCTACTAGTTTTCGGACTACCCCTAAGTGATATAATCAAGATCTAACTGAGAGCAATAGCCACTCAGTAATACTTTTTCATTTATTTTTATCCTTGAATTTCGGTCAAAGGGATATTTTATACTAAAAATGTGTTTGAAGGTACAGGAATTCTGAACTTTACCAATTTTAACCAATACTTTTTTAACCAATGCTTGCCTCTTACGAGATGCCTGGTACAGAGGCAGATGGTCTATTCTACTGAGCGCACCCGGACCAACACGTGGAAAATTTAATTTAATTTTGTTTTATAAAATCTTGGCAGACTGTTGCAAATACTAAAAAAATAAACAAAACCAAACGCTCGCTGGTTTTCAAAATATAAATATGGTGGAATTTATCATCTGCCAGATAATCGCGTCGGTCGTGCTCTTCAGCAGATCCAACTTGATATATACCTAAAAGTTTTTTTATTTTTAAGTGGAGAAAAATATTAATGTAAAGGATATTTGAATTTTGGGCCCGCCCGTTTATTTTAATACTTATATCCAACGTGACCATAACTTTCTGTCAGAATAAAAGCGATAGCTGCCGCCAGCTGCCCGTGTACCACGGGCATCTACGCTACTACTAGCACAGCATACGAACGAGACAACGACCCAGTTTAGTATTACTTATTCTATGCTGGTGTTAAGATTTATGTTCACAAAAAAACGATTTTAAGAGGGACGAAAAGTTTTTTTTTTGTTTTTGAAATAAGGCCGAGTCCGACTAAGAATAATCAATGTTTTATATACATTTGGTCATTTATGTGCAAATATTGCGTCTTCAGTTAAAGAAACTATTCCGAGTGGAGTCAGGAGTGTAGACTATTAGTAAATTATCCTTTTCTTTGCAGGTGAACGTCTGGGAATGATGCAGTCTCTGGCTGGAGTAGCAGCCATTTTGAGCAAATTCACCGTGGTTCCGTCGAAGAACTCCGTTAGGGAACCTAAAATAAATCACAAGTCTTTCGTCGTTGAACTAATTATAGGTGGTCTCCCATTGTCACTCCGGCATAGATAAATATTTTTTAAATTAAATCATTCTAAACTCAAAACTTCCTAGACATTTTTATTTTATTTGGAATTTTGAGAGATTTTAGGAATAAAACACACTGTTACACTTTTACAATGGCGAGAGTGAGGAAGAGGAGGTTCTCTGGAATTTATTTTCTTCCAATTGTTCCCAGTTGATTATCTGGAGGTCCGACCGCGAATGCTATACCGAATCCCGGCTCCCGCATTTATACTTTGGAATAACTGAATTTTCGAACGGAACCATACTTTATTGAAAATCATTATTAAAATTATTTACTATTGTTAACATTATTTACATACAATTTACATTTTTTAAATACAACTACTTACATTATTTACTAGGTGGTAGAGTTTCGCAGCGACTCGCCCGGATTGATACCACCGCCTTACCTGCCGCCATAACGTCCAATGCCTGCCTATTGACGTGTTACGGTTGGAGGGTAAGGTAGCCGGTAAACTGACTTTTGCTCGAGGCCTTACATCCCGGCCTCAGGTTGGCAACGCACCATTACCACCTTTGGTGTCTCTAGGCGACGTGAATTTCTTACCATCAGGAAATCCGTCTGCTTGCTTGCCTTCCAATATTATAAAAAAACACATACTCTCAATGTACATACATAGTATTCAAGATTTATCAAGGTCAAGATTTATCCGTTGATACTAAGCTATGCATCCGACTGCGCTCCGTTTCCAATTGGCAGCACATTTCCACGCGCATTTCCTGTTCTTATGCGCCCCCGTCCCCCTCAGTATAAAACGGGATTGCGCGGCTCTCCAGAAATTATTGACGCTCCGGGCGTGGTCGTATGCACATTACATTTGTTACTTCATCCCTAACAACATTTCCTAGTTTTATTTTATCTGGGTAAGTAAAACATGGAAAACTTTATGTTTTATTGTTATACATAAACTTACCCTATTTTTTGACTATTTACTTACGCTGTTGATTGAATTGGGGAATTGAACCCGAGCTTCGCGGTTGATCGGTGTAGTTAGGCGTGTACGCTAACCACTCGACCAATGAGGTGGTCAAGTTTGACAAGTCTGTGTGTGTCTGTCTGTGATATTATAACTTATCCGATTTCGTGCGGGTTTTTGTTTGAAATCCAACGTGACGGAGATGGTTCTTAGCTACATCGACTAGTACGCAAATACCCGCGCCCGCCATTTTGTTGTAACAAAATGAAAACCTTGATCGGTCAATCTTCATCGCATTATAAACAGACTTGAAACCGATATAGAGTTACTAATCAATGAAATTGAAGATTAAAAACGTTCATAATCTAAGATTGATGCTAAAGATTAATTGATTTTAATTTAAAAAATTAAGGCCCCATACTCAGTCAGCTAGAAGAGCCAATCACCGCGCTTCCCCGTTCCATGATTACTATGAACAATGGCGCTCTAAAGTAAACGTCTTAAGCGACAAATCACTATTTTTGACACTATAAAAGTAATTTGAAAAAAAGTATAAAAACTGAAACACTTATCTTTTAAGGTATAGTACTTATCTATGTTTATGTTAAACCTGGTTTCGATATTTTCACAATTGAAGTAGACAGAAAGCAAAAAATTTAAAAAAAAGGGTTAAATTTTGATTTTTTTCTACCGAGCAAAGTGAAATGAATCGTGTTTTGAAAACACTAGTCTAGTAAAGAATATTCATGCTAATCTTGTGTAATTTTGTCAGCAAGATCCATGATTGCTTTGTATGAAAAAAATAGTTAACTGCTGACGTATTTTAGCGTATATGGCCTCTTAAGTTAAATTTAAAAGGAAGCGACTTTGGTCGTATGAAGAAGTACTAAATAAATAGGTATTAGAAATAAAAACAACTATGATATGTAATCATACTGTCATATATTTATTAGAAATCTTATTTATCCCTTATTTATACTGTATAATACCTTATTTATATTGTATGACATACAGTTTAAGTAAGGTATTTTTTTTATGTTATAGGAAGGCAAACAAGCAGACGGATTTCCTGATGGTAAGAAATTCACGCCGCCTAGAGGCACCAAAGATGGTAATGGTGCGTTGCCAAACTGAGGTCAGGATGTTAGGCTTCGAGCAAAAGTAAGTTTACCGGCTACCTTATCCTCCGAACCGGAACACGTCAACATGCAGGCATTGGACGTTATGGCGACAGGAATAGGTAAGACGGTGGTACCAATCCGGGCGAGTCGCTGTTGAACTTAATAGATTTTAAGGTACTAAAAGTTTCGCCAATTTTTACACACTGTCATCGTTCTAAAAACTACCTTACTTTTCAACCAGTCCAAAACAATATTTCTGGTACCAGCTCTTTCCAATTTCCTGAAAAATCTAGGAATGGATACAGTGTAAACGCCTCGGCTAAGACAATGAATACACCAATGGAACTTTGCTTATTATCAAGCTGCGGACACTTTATCAAACAAAAGATTTACAGCATTCTCAGTTCTTTTACCTCTTATTAATCCAATTTTTCTAGCAGATACCAGGTTTTTGGTTTTGTCAACTTCTTATTTACTAGCTTTTCTAAAAGTTTTGAAAAGCACCTAAGGGCAATATTGGTTTAGAGACATTTTAACAGTTTTTGGGAACATTGGAGATTGGAGTAACAGAGGCAATTTTCCAAATATCGAGTAACACTCCACTTCAAAGACTAAGGTTAAAAAAAAAGTAAGTGGTTTGGCTACTTTTATGATAGCTTTTTTTTATGTTTGATCAGGTCGCTGGTCAACCCATCTTTTGCCGGGTGCTTTCTCACTTTTTTAAATCCTTAATCACATTTTCTTTTCTATGGTGATTTGTGGGAGACATGAAAAATGATTCGGAAGGCGATTTATTATTTTTAACAATTCATCTTCTGTTTTGTTAAGATTAGCTATTAGTATTTGATTAACTAATATTATATGTCCTACTGTAGTAAATTGATCATTGCATTGACTGGTAGGTGATTTATCACTGTTGCTAATCGTTTATACTTAATTCCAACGGTTTCTGTCTACTGTGGGCTTAATTAAAGACTGCATTGACTGGTAGGTGATTTATCAGTGTTGCTTATCGTTTATAATTCTAATGGTTCCTGTCTACTGTTGGCTTAATTACAGACTTTGCACTGACTGGTAGGTGATTTATCAGTGTTGCTAAACGTTTATATTTCTAATGGTTCCTGTCTACTATCGGCTTAATTACAGACTGTAGGTGATTTATCAGTGTTGCTAAACGTTTATATTTCTAATGGTTCCTGTCTACTGTCGGCTTAATTACAGGTATCCTCAATATATTTCCAAAGCGTGCGATGACGATTTTTATCTTGACTTTCATATCCAATTTTTAGTTTGCGTAGTAAATTTCTTACATAATTTCGGTATCTCTTGTAGGAAGTTCGTGACACTATATTATTTGGTTCAAGTCTTGCACGCATATGTAGCCGATCACGATGTCTCGTGCAATGCATGAGCTCTGGAGCTATCTATGATTTAAGATTACATTATATTCAACTAAGACGGATTTCACGAGTGCGCTTAGAAACTTTGTCGATAAGAATGATTTATAGGTTTCAGTGGCCTCATTTACTTTACAAAAATCCTCACTTATGAAATCGCAATTGATATTTCAAGTTTCATTTGAATTGCCACAATGTCCTTTTTAATTTTTTTACGGCTAGGTCTGCTTAGTAAAGATTTGTTGAGGCTCACACCGATCATGGCTGGATACTGGTCAGTAATATTGTCTGTCTGACACACAACACCTATTGGAGCTCTGTTTAACAAACTACTCGATACATAGATATGTTCAAGGCAAGAAAGACCTCTTGTCGGTTCTGTGATTATGCTATATGTTTTGTGTGCCTTTTAAATACTTGCCTGGCATTATACAATAGCAAATACCCTTATTGCGCATTTTTATTTCAGCTGAGGCAAAGGTTTAGATTTTAAAATATGATAAAAATGGTTGCGCAATATATTATAAAATTATTCTGACTTAATTTCTTTCTCACGCTTGCTTACTTTAATTGCTATGACTGAGATTAAAACTTAAATTAAAAAACGAGCTTCAATTAAATTCAATTTGATCACGTCGTTGGTTGAGTGGCTAGCGTACATAACTGCTTTGCCGGGTCTGGCTGTTTATTAAGTTTATTCTGGTATCTATTTAAGTATTTCTGTGTATTATAATCATTGACTAACGCACATAACACAATCATATAATTTACTTACTTTGGAGTATTTTATTTATTAAAAAAAAAAATAAAGCCAAGCATATGCAATTTAGAGCCTACTTAGATACTGCTATATCTTGACAGAAATTGTCGGAAGTTCAGATTACGGATATTGAATATCGTCTTAATGTGTTCGATAACTTATTCCATTAATACGACGCGTTACCTGAAAGAAGCGGCAGTAAATCCCAGCGAGCAATATGCTGAAAGTCAAAATTGTAAAATACAGTAGGTCACAGTAATACATCTCGAATTATTTTACTCTTCACAGCACTTGTGCAAGTGCAACCCCCAGGAAAACCTCCACACTTCGCGGGTATTGCTGTACAACGGAAGTACAGTTAGCTTTGTATCAGAGAACCTTGTTAACGGCCTTCATATTTCTACCTACGCTGCCAAGTCCAATGTAAATGGAATAAATTTGCAATCTTCAAACTATGTACACTTCTAATAAAATCATTTTTTTAAAAAGTATCAAGTCAATATCGAGTGTTTGGTTTTGCCAAAACTTTACTTTACTTTTTTTCCAGGCAACGCATCGTATTTATGGTATAAGTTTTCAAACACATTAAGACGACATTTAATATCCGTAATCTGTACTTCCGACAATTTCTCTTAAGATATAGCAGTGTCTAAGTAGGCACTAAATTGCGTAAGCTTGGCTTTAATTTAAGTTTTGATCTCAGCCATAGCATTATTACATATTATTACGCAGTATGCAAGCGTGAGAAAGAAATTAAATGAGAAGAATTTTATAATAGGTACCTGTTGTATTGTATAGGTCGCCTATTGGTCAAAATTCGACTATAATAAATTTTAATATCTTGTTGATAAGAACGCCGTCTTCATTTCTCAAGATCAACCACTTTTTAGTGTACCATCTGTGATCGCTGGTCCAGCGGTTCAGTTGTCGGACTTGACTGCATGAGGTCCCGGGTTCGAGTCCCGGGTCGGGCAACTAAAAGAAAATTTTGGTTTTCCAATTCTCTAATAAAAAAAACGTTGCTCGGAATTGGGTATGTGCCCGGTTGGCGACAGGCTTGCCACGATAGGTTTTCGGCTAGTCGTGGGTACCCTGGTTGTGCCTTTGCCTACCCTTTCGGAGATATGGGCTTGAAGATACTTACCTTTTTACTCACTTTTTTGCCATCTGTGATCTTTTATCGTTATCATCAATATGTTTCTTTGTGTGTGTGTCAAATGCATGGTAGTGTGGGTAATGTTTTATTTATTGATTTAATGTACTTTATAAGCGTTATTATTAAAAAAATATTAGGGTTTGCACTTCTCCTAAACATAAACTATAAGTGTGCCAAATTGTATGCTCCTGCGTCCGCGCAATTTTCGTAAAAAGGGGTCCAAAGTTTTGGCATCACATATTAATATAAAATTAATCTTGAGACGGGCTGGTTAATTTAAACACCTAAAACTAGCAGTAAATATTACGATTATAAAACATTGTCAAATTTCAATAGACATTTCGACCATTCATCTTTTTAAGAAGGTTTCATATTTTTCTAAAAAAAACCCTCAGCGGGCTATATTAAAACCGCTTAAGGGCTGGATTCGGCCCGCGAGCTGTAATTTGCCCACCACTGATATAGATGTCAAGAAACCGTTTTTATTATTTGAAATCTACATATTTGCCTAGGATTAAGTGAAAATAACGCAATAAGCATATTTGCTATTTTCTAATGCCAGGCGTTAAAATTAACTGTATGAGCTAAAAAGTTTTAATAATAAAAGTACACAAACCAAATATATGTAATAAAATAATATTAATAATGAACCTGTTGACTAAAAATTTAGTATTTTAGATACAAAAACTGAAAATCTTCAGAATATCAATGTTTTATGATCGAATGTGATTTAGTTCCAAAAATCACAAAACCGATAAGAGGTTTTTCTTGCCTTGAACATATCTATGTATCGAGTAGTTTGTTAAACTCCGAACAGAGCTCCAAAAGGCAGCACCTTTTGGAGCTCTGTTCGGAGTTTAACAAACATAACAAACCTCTATCCAGTCATGATCGGTGTGAGTCTTAATAAATCTTTATTAAGTAGACCTAGCCGTAAAATAATAAAACGGGACTTTAACGCATTTAAAATGAAACTTTAAATATCAATTGCGATTCCAAAAGTGATTATATTTGTAACGTAAAAACGAACCACTGAAACCTTCAAAAACATTCTTACCGACAAAGTTTCTAAGCGAACTCGTACCATAGATAGCTCTCTGGAGCTATTGCATTGCATGAGACATCGTGATTGGCTACATATGCATGCAAGATTTATACCAAATAATGTAGTACCACAAACTTCCTACAAGAGATACCGAAATCATGTAAGAAATTTATTACGCAAACTAAAAATTGGAAATGAAAATCAAGATTAATAAAGTTGATATTATTACTATTTATTACTTAAAAACTGTATTTTAATTTGTGGTGTATCTTTCGATAAAAATCATCCTCGCACGCTTTGGAAATATATTGAGGATATCTGTAATCAAGCCGACAGTAGACAACAGAAACCATTAGAATTATAAACGATTAGCAACGCTAATAAATCACCACCAGTAAATGCAATGATAATTTTACTACAGTAGGACATAACCAAATACTAACAACATAATAACATAGTTAACCAAATACTTAATAATCTTAACAAAACAGAAGATGACTTGTCTAAAGCAGTTAAATCACCTTCGGAAACATTTTTTATGTCTCCCAATAATCACCATAAAAAAAGAAAATGTGTTTAAGACTTTAAAAAGTGGGAAAGCACCTTGCAAAAATGGATTGACCAGCGACCTGATCAAACATATGAAAAACGGTATCATTAAATTAGCCAAACTACTTATTTTTTTTTAACCTAAGTCTTTGAAGTAGAGGGTTACTAAATATCGAATTTGGAAAATTGCCTCTGTTACTCCAATCTATAAAAATGGTCCCAAAAGTTGTTAAAATGTCTATAAACCAATATTGCCTTTAGGTACTTTTTCAAAAATTTAGAATAGCTAGTAAATAAGAAGTTAATAAAATCAAAAACCTGATATCTGCTAGAAAATTTTAATTCTAAAGCGGAAAAAGCACTGAGAATGCTTTCAATCTTTTAATTAATTAAGCTTGACAAAAAGCAAAGTTCCATTGGTGTCTTCTTTGTCTTGGCCAAAGCTTTTCATACTGTATCAATTCCTAGATTTTTGCAGGAAGTCAGAAATAGCTGGTATCAGAAGTATTGTTTGGGAGTGGTTGAAAGTTAGTTATTAGAACGATGACAGTGTGTAAAAATTGGCGAGAATTTTAGTACTTTAAAATCTATTAAGTTTGGAGTTCAGCTCGGCAGTATCTTAGGAACCACCTTCTTTATACTGTATGTCAATGATACTCACGATATAACACTTGACAATGCCAAAATCGTATGCTATGAATTATGCGTGGTCGCAGCGAAGGATAAAAAAATCAATTTATTTATTAATTACTTTAATATATAAAAATTACAAAATAATAATGTTCTAAACCTAAGCTAACCTAACGGTCACAATTGCCCGAAGTGAGGATCAAGAGTGAGTTCCTAAACTAACTACTTAATGCAAGAAGCCGCGGTCGTGACGCAAGCCGATGCACGTTGCGCCGAGTCAGGTCCCGTGGCTCGTGCCCGCTGTTGCAATAGGGGATGCGCTCTCAGCAATATCCATATGTTAGGATGGCGTAACACCTCCCCCCGTAGAACAGCGCATATTGATAACTTTGGTTGTAAATTGCGCTGGAAGTTGGTTGGGGTTGATTCTTCTATTTTCAGGGATAAGTTCATATGTACCAGTTTCTGGGATCTCAGGTATCTTACTAGTATTCTGTTGGCGGGATCTTCTATATGCTATTACTCCAAGAAGTATAACTGTGCCTGATATTATAGAATATATTGGGATAGTGGTGTGGTGGATGCTTTCTTCATTATGTTTTAAAGTTATGATGTATTGATTTGATAGTCTCTGATTAGCGCCTTGAAGATGTTCTAAGTTGAAGGTTTTTAATTTCAAGGATGGTAAATCCAAGTTAGATACTATCTTGTCTTCGGGCAGGCTTATTATTTTCACCGGTTGGCCTTTGAGATGATCTTCTGTGTTTAAAATAGTGAAGTCGGAAGTTTCCAGGAAACAATGGTGTGGTATTGTAGCTAAATAGCTTCCTTGAAGTACTTGATAATGGTCTTGTTCACACGATATATGAATCTTGGTTGGATTTGGAAATACTATCGTGTAATGTATATCATTCAGTTTTTCAAGGGCTGGTTTCCCTAAGGAGACATGCGTTGGGATACAAAACTCTGCCTTTTGTTGTGAGATAAGGAGCTGTTGAATGCAATCTGTTCCAGTTTTATTTCGTGCGTACCATTCCTCTTCAGAAAGATACCATCTACTTGTCTTTGGGCATTCAGCCTCTATGTACCTTAAATCTTTCTGGTGGACTACAAGGACGGATGAGGTGGTATAAGGACTTGGGAATATTTATTGGGAATAATAGCTAACCTATACATATCGTATACATTACTTAATATAATAGGAAATTTGAAAACTATAACTATCTTATTCTCTGAGTAATACGATCCGATTTATATGATATCGTAATACTCCCTAGTTTCAAACTCTATAATTTTATCACTACCATATAATAATTTTAACTTATTTATCATGTATTTTAAGGAACTTAAACTTAGAATTGAATTATGCAGGCTAGATATTTTTATTAGTGCTAGCGCATCTTCTAGTTTGAACAACTCTTCCGATATTGAATCTACATTGTCTCCTAATATTAAAAATGTTTGTGCTAAATGTGCGTATTTTATTAAGTCGTTTTCTTTCATTATTTCAATTTCGCGTATTTTTCCTAATAATATTGCAATTTTCTTTTGGTTTTCGTACATTTTGTTAATAATTTTGGTATACTGCGAAGTCCAATCTTTAGCTAAGCTTACGTGATTATGTAGTTCTGTTTCTAGTTTATCTTCATTTTCCTGAAGTATTTTAATGTCGCTATTATATCGTTGCGCGTCTATATAATCTAAATTTCCTGTTATACTTTTTATAACAGATCCTAATCCGTCAATAACTCCTCTTTTAATACGGTTAAGTTCAAAAATTTGTAACTGATCGAAGATGTTATTAATTTTATACTTGAGGTAATCTAGTTGGGGTTCGTACAAGTTTTCGGTTTTATTATTAAGGTCCGGCATAATGTCAGTTAATTGTTGTGTTACTAACATAATTTTGTCCTGTAAGTCTGATAAATTAATGTCTTGTATAAACGAATGGAAGTGGGAAATTATTCTTGTGGGTCCACGTTTAAAGGGTAATAAGCCAGGTCCGTTATCTAAATTGTCAAGTCTTACTTCGTGAGCATGGGCTTTTTGTAGTAGGAGAAGTAGTAGCGTCACTGTCCAAATCATCTAGTATCTTTGACACTGATTTTAATTGGGCGGAATCTATGACTTGATTCCTCCTTGCTACGATCACACGTAGTATTCGAAATAGCCAATATAGTTATAGGTCGATATGAGATGCCTATGCTAACCTACTGGCTATCCTACCGACTGCGCCAATTATGCGTGGTCGCAGCGAAGGATCCAAAAAAATCAATTTATTTATTAATTACTTTAATATATAAAAATTACAATATAATAATGTTCTAAACCTAAGCTAACCAAACGGTCACAATTGCCCGAAGTGACGATCAAGAGTTAGTTCCTAAACTAACTACCTACTTAATGCAAGAAGCCGCGGTCGTGACGCAAGCCGATGCACTTTGCACCGAGTCAGGTCCCGTGGCTCGTGCCCGCTGTTGCAATAGGGGATGCGCTCTCAGCAATATCCATATGTTAGGATGGCGTAACATATGCCGAGGATAAAATAATATTATTTCATGGTTCAACATGGCATGAATCACTACTCTGTGCTGAATAAGGCATGACTCGTGCATTCTAATGGTTGCAGCATTATCTTTTAACTATAACAACAAAAATTAGTTTACGTGTATTTTCACAAAACAACAAGTTTAGTACCCCGATTGGGTACAGATGTATAAATACATACACTTTCCTGTGACCGAATTCTTTGCAACTGTGACTATTTCAATCGCCGAAAAGCTAACCTTACAAGTCAAATTTCATTTGCCCGAATTTTTATTTATCCGAACGTTTTGTTGACCATAATATACTTGTGACATACTCTTCTTCTCCCTAAAATTATACTATTCAACAGAATATTTCAATGTCTTACAATTTTTTCATTACCATTAAGTAAAATGCAAATTATAATAAATATATCTTAAGACGATTATGTATTTCTAATAAATATATGACAGTATGATTACATGTTGTAGTTGTTTTTATTTTTAATACCTATTTATCTAGATCCTTTTTATACGACCATAGTCGCTTTCTATTACGCCAACGCCTTTTGTTCTAAAATGCTATTAGTTTTAGTGTACTTTACAGTCAGGTTCAGAAGGTTATCAATGTGTTTTAACTTCTACGTTACTCAGAAATGTATACTACGCTTTATGTCAATCTTTACTGACATATTGCAATGTTGGGGTGGGGCACCTTAGAATTTTTAATTCTTACGGAGAGAGCGCTACTTTTTCTATTAAAAGTCATGATTAGGTTTATAAGCAGAGTGGAGTACTCAGTGTACGGCAGCGTTTGTATTGCGGACAACTCTGAAGGTTCATAAATCTATTAAAGATTCACATGACTGTACCATGCTAGAGAAAAAAATATATTGTTTACTTATAACCCAAGTTAAGACTGTATTTAGCCACCTTTTTGGAGAATTGATACGAGCCCGTATGTACAATTCCGTTCTTAATAGTGATTAAAAAAAAACTTATCTACCTTAACATACAATAGACCTGAATATAGCAAATACTAATTTCATTATGAGCCGTTTGTCAGTTCGCGTGTTAAGTATTTAACTCCGAGTTAGATTCTAGCACAATGTATGTATTTGACAATTTAAGTCATACATCATATATAGAGAAATTGCATGTGGCCCTGAGTGTAATTGTTTTGTTAGTATAATTATAATATTATAATTCGTTTTATTTTAAAATGTTCACAATTTAGACAAAGTCGATGGGTAAATTTCAATAATTGCCATTTTTTATCATATCGATGAACTTTTCTTTTATTTGTTTTTTGCATATTTTTCAGGTTTTATGTAATCTTTAGGATAGTAAATATACCCAAATTTAGTATCATCAGCGTATCATTTGAGACTAAGGAGAAAATTCATTAAATGAATTTTCTCAATTCAAAATTCAACATTTTTGAATTCTGGTTCCCACCGATATTACAATACGGCGCCGATTTTTTTTTATTTACACCAATATGAAAAGTTTATCTACCGAAATTATAAGTTTATTCAGCGAAATGATACACATATCCATCGATGGTAATCTATTCACTTTTGAGATACAGTAAATAGGTACCTAGGTTATTTTTACAATGGTGACTTAGAACTGAAGACCTGAACTAAGGTTATAGAACACATACACCAAGAGCTCTTTACTTAGAAATCCAGATAAAACATAATTTTGAAATTATGTAGGTACTTAACTAGCTGTTTCATTTAGTACTTTCTCCGTTTCTTTTTCAATGTATTTACTATAAGTACATATAGTTCAAAAAATGCATTTTTTTGTTATTATTGTCTTTATTAAAATGAAATGCAAAAAAATCTAAAATCACTTATAGGTTAGAATTGCAAAATACAAATTTATTACTGTGAATGATCAAGCGAATTGTTTTGTCATGTTTACACTTATAATATTTAGGAATCTTACATACCTAATTAATGATCCATTTAACTTTAACATTAATCACAACCCCACTACAATAATCGCAGTTTTAATTATTACTTATATTTGATTTAGTGATAGATTTTCTATTACTTTTCTAGTAGCAAGCTGAAGCTTAGACTAAATTTCCGGGTTACTAGATAAATTGTGGAAGTCTACATAGATGTTCGGCGCGTGGGTATTAACCAAAATATTTTAAAACGTTAATCTTCTTTACAAGAAAGACGACGTAACACTGAACGATTTTTAGCTTCTTTAGTCCAATCTACTTGTTTGACTTGTAGTGTTCTACGAATGTGTTCCAATTAGTAGGGAGAAGCCAGTCCTTTTCTTTCACTTCTTAATCTTCTACAGTACTTTACGCCTTGGACAGCATATTTTTAATAGTTTAGAAAAGAATCTATATTATTCATATCACCATCGTGTGCAAAAAATTGATTCACCGTACTCTTTAGTAGTCCACCTACTCAACTTTGGCGCATCTTTCCGCTGCCCACATTCGCTATACTTCCATTATATTATGTTAGGTAGAGAAGAACAGTAAAAACTGAGTTGGGATATAGTATAAAAAAATCCTATTCCGATACTGGCCTGATGAAGAATCCGAAATATTAATACGATTCTTAATAGTGGGAAATGCCTTTCCAATTTATTTAAGTATTGGGACTAGGTGAGCCTAAAAAGCGGCTCACCGAGATGATATAGCAATCTACCGATATGATAAAGCGATCCATCGTTGTGACAAAACTGTGCGTCGATCATGAATCAAAACACTGATTTTATATACCTTGGACGTCGAATGATTTTTCTTATAATTTCGGTGTAAATTATCACATCAGTGGTAATGAAGACCCCCGATTACAGCGATATGAAAACAGCGATGGGAGAAATAGAACACATTTCAAAAAATTAGAAAAAAGGCATAATATCTAGGATAAATTCAATAACAGAATGAATTTTTCCCCGTGTTGGTCCGGGCTCCTTTGCAGAATAGACCATCTGCCTTTCTTGCCAAGCAGCTCGTAAAAGGCGAGCATAGGCTTATCATCACTAACACCGTGACTTCTGACTTGGTGGTAGAGTTTCGCAGCGACTCGCCCGGATTGGTACCACCGCTTTTACCTATTCCTGCCGCCATAACGTCATGACGTGGTCCGGTTCGGAGGCCTAACATCCTGACCTCAGGTTGGCAACGCACCATTACCATCTTTTGTGTCTCTAGGCAGCGTGAATTTCTTACCATCAGGAAATCCGTCTGCTAGTTTGCCTTCCTATAACATAAAAAAAGCATTATGAAATTCGCAATACGCTAAATATGATTTAACTACAAACAGCTATTTAATATATAACATATGCAACTCAAACTCTGCGCTAAAGTGGGAAACTGTATCGTACCAATCCAATATAACAACAATAAAATAAAACGTTTTGAGTAGTCCGTCCCGGAAATTTAATCTGAGACCTCACGTTGACAACGCCAAATGCGGGATCACTAGACCACAGAGACGTGGACGAACCATAAATAAACAAATAAAAATAACGGTTTTTGCAAAATTAATTGGTTTCTGAAAAGTCACAATTAATTAAGGGATTAAATAAAATAAATACTAAATTAAGCATATATTTAATTTACTATGAACTCAGTGCTACTGTTTTCACTACCGATTTGTACGGAATTGGTTGGTTGGTTAATTAATTTAATATTTCGGGGAAATTCTGCTGTAGTACCTGTGCTGTAGTATAGTAGTGTAGTAGCACAGTCGTAGTAGTATAAGATCCTGTTTGCATTATTTCAAAATTATCATGATCTCTAGTTCAACATTCGTCTCAAAATAAGGGTGAATTCTCGTTATATTCACATACGTTCCTTACGTGGTAAGCAGAGAGTATCAGTTAACATTCACACATTTTCTGTCTTTATTATATATATTTCCTCAATTCTTCAAACTCCACTAATCTTTAGCATCAATTTTAGATTATAAACGTTTTCAATATTTAATTTCATTGATTAGTAAATCTGTATCGGTTTCTATGTCTGTTGATGATGCCGTGACAATTGACCGATCAAAACTTTCATTTTGTTACAACTAAATGTCGCGGGGATTTGCGTACTAGTCGATGTAGCTAACAGCCATCACAATCACGTTGGGTTTCAAACACAACCTGCTCGAAATCGAATAAGTCTTAATAACACAGACAGACAGACACAGACATTTCGAACTTGACCGCCTGGTGGCTAGTGTACACGCCTAACTACAACGACCAACCGCGAGGCTCGGGTTCAATTCCCAACGGGGCAGGCATTTGTGTGATGAACATTTAGATTTATTTATTTTATGATAATGGAAAGCAAACAACCAGACGGATTTCCTGGTGGTGAGAAATTCATGCCGCCTAGAGACACCAAAGGTGGTAAAGGTGCTTTGCCAACCTGAGGCCCAGATGTTAGACCTCGAGCAAAAGTAAGTTTACCGGCTACCTTACCCTCCAAACCGGAACACGTCATGACGCTATGGCGGCAGGAATAAGTAAGGCGGTGGTACCAATCCGGGCGAGTCGCTGCTAAACTCTACCACCTAGTCAGATGTCACGGTGTTAATGACGGTGAGCCTATGCTCGCCTTTTACTAGCTGCCTGGCAAGGAAGGCAGATGGTCTATTCTACAAAGAAGCCCGGACCAACACGGGGTGGGTAGATGTCTGTATTTCTGGGTCTGGGTGTTTATTAAAATATTTTATTAAAAATTATAAGTATTTCTATGTATATGAATCATAGACCAACACCCATAACACAAGCATATTATAATATGCTTACTTTAGGGGTTGAATTCAATTTGTGTAACTTGTCAAGGTATATTTACTTATTTATTTATTTATAATACCCCTTTTTTCCATCAGGGGTGCATTGTGCTATTTGCACGGTAAAAATATTGCGCGATCGCAATGTGTTTGCTGGGTGATCGCGAGGACTTTGCCATGCACGCACTACTACACAAGCAGTGTGTGCGTGGCAAAGTCCTATTCGCACTGCTCCACAGACTTGAAAACGCTCACAATCCGTCAGTATGATGAGGCCCTAAGCGAAAGAATTCCATCCTTCCCTATAATTTCTTTGTCTTTGCGTTCCTTTCTTGAATAGTGCTTAGTCCAGTATCACAAAATATTAATAGGTACAGAATCACAAAGTACAAACAGCCAGTATGTAATCGCGTCAATGCGTGAGGTTATATTGAGTGTTTGCTATGGTGACGTCTAGTTTTTCGATTGAAAATTTTATCTACAAAGTCAGAAAACAGGAAACGAAGTTATTGAGTGCAAAATTCCTCGATCGGCTTATTAGTGATAAAATTGAATGATTTGTAAATGTGCTGAGAACAGTATCATAAGTACTTAGCGCTTATCTTATCGTGGATATGATTCTTATATTTTATAACAATTGCATTTTTATTTGGAGATTTGATTAAACCCTTATCTGTGTTATTAATAAACAACGACTAGAGAACTCTAAGGTTCAAAAAGGTTTTCATTATTGTATCATATAATATATTTAATATGATACCAGAAAACTTGGTAAGCGATGAATATTTTTGGTCCTTCTTATGCTGACTGGTTAAATTTTAATATGGCAGTAGTTCAAAGTATAAACTGGATTATTGAAAACTTTCTTTTGTTTTATATATAACTTAATTTGTTTGATTTTGAAATATTTGTACACCACATTGTGGAAGGTTCTGAACAATCATCTCCCGCACTTTTCATTTGTTTCGATATAATTTCATTTTACAATAATGTTTTATTGACCGCTGAAACAGTATATTAAAAAGTAATCATCTGCTCTAACCTTTTAAGTAACCTTTATGACAACCCTAATTTTTGAATTTTGATCTTGGACATTACTCAAAACTTCATTAGAGTTTCGAGTTCGCTTCTAAGCTAACCTTTCTGTGTTAATCAGACATTCTACTTCAGCCCAGAAATAAAATAAAAAATTGAAATATAAAATCACAAAATCCACTGATCAAAAAACTTTATTAGTTAGTTAGTTTAGTAGTTAGTTTTTATAAATTATACCGGAATAATATGCGTTAAAGATGCCTCTATCCTCCTGTTATTGTTATAATTCGCTATGCATTGTGTAAGTTTTTAAAATAACATTTTTCAATATTTTATGCCAAAGGTCAAATGATCTTCAAGTCCAATTTCTATACAAAACATTAGAGATTCAATCTCTAATAGTTTATAAGTAAAAAAACAAATATCTTAAGATCTGGGAGTTTTAATCTTACGAGTATACTGGTTTAAATTGAACAGCCGATGACTTTAAAACTCACGATGTCACTTTTTGGAGTCGAAAACATATAATATGTAGTGTGTATTGTACAGATAAGGTTGTGGCACTATATTTGTAGAATATACATCAATGAAAAATGTAGGTACCGATGTAGAAAGTTGAAACGTCCTAGACTAACGGTATAAAAATATTTTTCAACTTGCTAGTAAACGTATCCTTTTCCCCTTTACGTGCCAAAAAAAAAGCTCACTAGTTCTTTATTTATTTAATATTTTTTTAACTTTTATAGCTACTATTATTACTCTAAAGTTCTATATCTCTGTCAAAAATCTGCAAATATACATAAGCACGTTTCACTCAGTAAGAATCAGTCAGAAAATCACCTGGTAATTAATTGGTGGATTTATCTGGTGACTAATTGAAAAGTTTGCCCTAAATAGTGAAAACAAAAAAGATGCACACGGTAAGGTAAAAAAGCAGTTATACATAATATTTAAGAAATTGTTGCTGTAGGATGACAATACGGTCGCAACGAAAGTGAGACGGTAAGAATGAACCCTTTTTTCATACTCTACTATTTTTTTTTGTTCAAATTATATTGATTTAATTGAAAAAACCGTTAGTCTAAAAAATGGTAATGTAAACATTTTTCTTGTGCCATTTTGATTGTGTGCCTGTTGTTCCAGTCATCGGTGATGTCATAATTATACTGATGGTTAAAAGCATCATAATATAAAATTGTCAACTCTCATACTCTTTTGAAATTCTGTGCTACTGCATGAGGTCCCGGGTTCAAAAACAAAATTGGATTTTTCCAATTTTCTTATAAAAAAAGTGTTGCACGGGTTTGGAAATGTGCGCGGTTGGCGATAGGCTTGCCACCTATCACATTTTGGGACTTTAGAGTTTTCGGCTAGTCTTGATTGCCCTGGTTGTGCCTCTGCCTACACCTTCGGGGATTTGGGCAGAAAGATACTTTTTTTATACATCACAAAAACTGCGTTGCAGAATTCAGGGTTTCTATCCACGGATGTGACATACGCGTGAAGTTTCCATGAGGCGGGACATGGGAAAAGGGCATCAGATGGAATCGGAATTACATGCAAACGTACAGCAGATCAAGCCATAGCTTAGATCTTACAAACTTGCTTTTTCGCCGTATTAGTCTGGGTCTGCTGAGTAGAACAGACTATCTATTTCCTTGCCAGGCAGCTCGTAAGAAGATAGCACTAGTTAAAAAATGGTTGCCTGTAAAGTCGGTTTTACGGGCGAAGATTTTACGTGACAACGTCTTTTTCTTGGTAGAATATGTGGAAGAGAGACGCAAGGCATTCGCCCGTCCAGCGGGCCTCTCTCTCGTTCGGTGACTCATCGTAACAGACGAAAGCGGGCGTTACACTTTTTCAAGAGTGACTCCAAGCCACAGCCTAATTTAAGACGTTGTCACGTCAATATATGTCTCTTTACCAACAAGACCATTGGTGGTAGAGTGCTGTGCAGCAACTTGCTAAACTGCTGGGTAGGGATTCAACACCTTCCCTATTTCTGCCGCCTTAATGACAATGTTCTGTTTCGGTTCGAAAGTTAGGATAGCCAGTAGACTTGCACATTAGACCTAACATCCCGACTATCTAGAGGTCACGGTATTATAGTATTCTGTTTTATATTTATTATTATATATCTTTTTTTTATTTTTATTATTATACTATACTATTTTATACTATACTATACTATTTTTCGTTGATCGTTATAATCATTTTCAATAAATGTTTTTGTATTTTTCCTACAATACCTTGCTTTTACTTAAATTATGTCACCCTACCTAAAATTTTGTATTCTGATTGTATAAATATCGCTTAAAAAAAGTTGCGGGGCAAACGCCCTTCAAAAATAATTAGAACAATGGATGTGGTCGTTTCACCCAAAACGGGCGAAACTCGGCGGGCAAACGCCTAGTAAGCCATAAAATAAATGCCACTTTTCTTTGTAACTTATAACTTAATTTTTTAACTCAAGAACGGGCTCACCTATAAAAACCATATGTTCAGGCATTGTTCGGACTACTTAGTAGATGGTTTAAGTAAAGTTTGCATAAAATCGGTCGAGCGGTTCTTCGTTTATTATTTATCACATTTTAAGAAACAAATTAATTCAATAAATGGCGGATCATGTTTTTAATGGGTATTTTTCAGTCAAATTGAAACTTTGTTCTTCTTGTTTTCCTTTCTGTAGGTTTTGGCATTCACGGTAGTATATTGCCATTAGTCAAGTAGAAATTTGCATCAAATTCACCAAAATCGATATTCAATTACAATTAGTCTGTCGTCAATAAGTCATGTCAGGGTCTTGGGTAAAGCGTTGGCCTCATTACTCAAGCTCATATAGTGAGATTTGGCGGCAACGAGGAAATACACGATACGCTAATTTCTTCATGATTATTTCATTTGTGCAATTTCACTAAACAAAATTGTACAAAATGCGTTTAAAATGAATAATTTCACTCAATATAAACATGAAAAAACTACGACCATCTTTTCTCTCGATGGTGCCAAAACTCTGAAACTTTTTTCAGCTGGGGATTGTGCTGTCACACTGAAACTTTTTTCAGTTGTTTTTTTTTTGTTTGGTTGTGTTATGTCATAGATGCGGTCATTTCTTTTTGGACGTGCTTCGATTAAAGCATGGTGGTATATTATATAGCTAGCAATTAATAATTTTTTTTTTGTTTGAATAAATGAATCTGATGTCCAGTATATTTTTTTTAATATTTCAGTTACCGACGCACGTCCCGGGCCGCTAGTAATAAATAAAATGCTTAGGTATAAATAGGTAGGCTTTATTTACTAATATGTGACAACTTTGTTAAACATTTTTAACTAAATATTTATAAACATCTCAAGTTTACTTTTTGCAATAATTATTTTTTTGTTATAAGAACCACTTTTTAATTATTCTAGAATAATAATATATCTTTAACATTAAGTCAAACCAGGTGATAGAACTCCGAAAATAATCATCATATTACATCAGTGCTCGTCATTGTAATTTGCCGGCTTTACTTAGATAGTCTGCAATTTTACTCATAAGGCACACAACAAAAATTCCAAATAAAATAAGAAAAAAATGTCTAAGAAGTTTCTAGTTTAGAATGATTTATTTAAAAAAAATATTTATCTATGCTTGAGTGACAATGGGAGACCACCTATAATTAATTCAACGATGAAAGACTTGTGATTTATTTTAGGTTCCCTAACGGAGTTCTTCGACGGAACCACAGTGAATTTGCTCAAAATGGCTGCTACTCCAGCCAGAGACTGCATCATTCCCAGACGTTCACCTGCAAGGAAAGTGATAATTTACTAATAGTCTACACTCCTGACTACACTCGTCTGGCCATAAACCTCGAAAATTTTTATTCAACCGAATACTATTCTTAGTTGGTCTCAGCTTTATCTTAAAAACGAAAAAAAATTTTATCGATATGTGGTCAAGTGAAAGCAAAAGTCGATATGTAAAAAACAAAAAGGTGTATAACAACAGATTGGCTCTACTGAAGAGGACGACCAACGCGATTGTCTGGCTGATGATAAATTCCCCCGTAACTATATTTTGAAAACGTGCAAGCATGATTATTTGTTATAAAAACCATTTTGCAACAGTCTGTCTAGATTTTATTTATACTTAATTAGACTACATTTAATTTTACCCCGTGTTGTACGGCTCCGCTGAATAGAATGTACCATCTGCGTCTGTACCAAGCAGATCGTAAGAAGCAAGCGCTGGTTAAAACAATGAAATGTTTTCCTTGACATTTTAACGCAGACCTAAAGTTCAGAATTCCTGAACCTTCAAACATATCTTTTAGTATAAAATATATTTTAAAATACTTTATCGAAATTCATAGATCAAAGAAAATATAAAAGTTTTACTGAGAGGCTTTTGCTCCCAATCAGATCGTTTATATTACTTAGGGTTTTTCGACATGCCTGAAGTAAATCTAATGCTACGAGTATATATAATAAATCTCGGAATTTATGTCTTAGGTGTAAAAGTACATTTTTTCAGTCTACCTTGTTAATTACAATAATCTTAAATTACTATCGCATGTTATACCTACCTGCGCATTCCAGCCCGTCATTGCTGCTGTGGTTAACAACAGTAGGTTGCTTAGTCTCGAGAACCATTCAAACGGTCGCTCGGGACAAAAACAATTCTTACTATAAAAACATTTTTCTAGTAAAATTTTTGTTGAAACTACTTCAGTTCTTTCAAAAAATACATGATATAAATACCAGCACTTAATTTTTTTAGAAATTCGTTCAGATTCTGCCATATTAGATTTAAAATGTCATACTACATCTTCGAATGAATTATTGTCATTAGAACCAAAATTGTACGCATAAATAATATATCTAACTAGTTTCTGGCGTACGCCATATTTCGGCGTTAATTTTGTTTCAAGGATCTACAAAAATACTACCAGAAACTGCTGATTGTATCTCACATTGTAATGGCTTCGAAAGACAAGTGAGCCGCCAACTTAATAACCAAGTTAAATATTGAATACAATGTACAGATCAAGATCATACCTATACAAGCTCTGGGTCCATCTCCAAAGGGCATGTACACAAATTTCTTCATTTTTTCACAATTATCTGTACTGAATCTCTCCGGTCTAAACAGCTCTGGTTCTTCGAAATATTTCTCATCGTTATGTAACCCTAGTAAGGATATGATAATAATTGTTTCAGGATCTATAGTTAGCTTAGTACCAGGGAATGTATAAGTTGAGACGTTCTTCCTCATGATGAATGCGGGAGATGGCAAAATACGGAGCGCCTCCCTAAAAAGTGGAAGGCAAAATTAAGTTTGAGGAATACTTATTAAAGTAGTAGTTAAAATTACAACACCCGCCTGGACTGCTACATAGCCTTTCATCTTTGGTCATCAATGGTATAGTCGTTTTTTGTTTAAAGGTTTTGTTTGACTTCATTAAGAAGTTAAAGTTCTACCTCAGGTTAGCAACGCATTAGTATAATTAAAGCGTAAAATACACATTATCCACAGATACCAAATGTGGCAATGGTGTCGTGTCGTGTGTACCTGCGTAAGTTTACCAGCAATTCTAATTTGTAAAATGAAACTTTGCAAAAGCAAGAACTGATCGTCATTACTGCTATTACCAATACTAATTTGGGTACATCGTTTTAAAGCTCTACCATTAAGGTATGAAAGGAATCATAAGGAATGTTAAATTGACGCTTTTTTTTTATATTTGTAAATGTGGCCCGGAATCGCTAAGCATTTGCTTTGAATTTAAACAAAACTTGAATTCTACTTACTGCATTGCCATTTCCAAATACTTCAATTCCTTCACCGCATCAAAACTTAATTTCCCATTGTGTTTTTTAAGAACTTCGTCTATTTCCTTCTGACAGCGAAGTTGTATTTCTGGATGGTACGCTAAATTGTGTAAAAGGAAACTGCTTGCATGAGATGACGTCTCAAATCCAGCTGCAAAAAAAATGAAGACTTGTGCTATTAGTAATAAGTCATCAATTTCAATTTCCACAGTTGCCATATTCCCGTCTTTGTCTCGTTTTTCTAAAGATTCACCAACAATTTTTCCCTTTGTCTTCAAATCTAATAACAAATCAATGAAATCATTTCTGCCAATAGGTTTATAATTTCTCTGTGTCATGATTCCTTTTACTAAATCAATACACGCAGTCTCTACTTCAGGAGCAGCAAATTTCACAATATGTTTAGTTAGCTCTGGCAGCACTATTTTGGTAATATTAGCAAAAATATCTCGTTTTGTGATTGTAAATATTCGTTTACCAAGTTTACGGAATTCAGACATTTCATTGTTCATCGTGTCTGCATCGATTCCAAAACCACAAGCTCCGATGAAATCTGTTGTATACCTGGCCATCAGCTCACGAACATCAATTTCTTCACCAGTTTGCGCCAAACCATCAGCAATTTTTAAAAGCGTATCAAGTCTTTCAGTTATTAATGGAAACATGGCTTTGAGTTTACTGCTCGAGAACATTGGAGTCAGTTTTTGTCGCGTAAGTTTCCAAACATCACCATCAACGTTAAATAAGTTCATCATCAGAGGTTCAGTTATTTCTTTATGAAAGTTGGCTCCCCGATAATGAAAATTTCGGAAATCAGAAGCCAAAACATGTTTTATTAAATCCGGGTCCCTTATAAGAATACCTTGTCGGTTACCTTCAAAAAATCCTACGAATTTTTCATTAGGATATTGGTGATACAAATTCGCAAATCTTCTGGAAAAACTCACTTTCTGTGTGTGTTGTTTCAACGATCCTCCAAAGAATGCAACTGGTTCTTCATATTTGATGCCTCGTTTCTTCCAGTATCCATGATTTCTTTTGCTGTATAAATATAAAATAAACGAAGCAATAAATATTGTGAACAATATAATCATTTTGAAACAAAAATTGCTAAGAACACAAGTTGATGGAGAAGTTTGAAGAAGTTATATGACATCTTTTCGTTAAAGATTGTTTTTATATTAGCACTAAAACAAAAGAAGTAAGCATGACGCTCTTAATTTGTTTTATCATATAGTTTTGCTGATAAAATTAATTTTGTTTTGTACATATATAATAGCTATTTACACCTACTGATTTCATTATAGGAAGGAAATTAGGGTAAGTTGGCTTAACCTTAACTAAGTTTATTTAAAGCTGTTGCCATGTCATGAAGTCGACGTACCGGAAAACAATTTTCAAAGTACAGGTCGTTGTTATGTTGTCTGTTTCTAAATCCAATTAGATAAACAAATTTACATAAATGTCCCAATCGGATTTGGCCCTTCGCACTCAACAAACGCACAAGTCGCCCCTACAATTTTTGTAATTTCCTCTCAATTTATCCAGGTTTCTATCATCAGATCCTGGTTTCCTTGAAGTAACTCCTTTCCAACAAAAAAAAAACAAAATCCGTTCAAAAACGACGAAGTCATCCGCGAACACACATAAAAAAATGTATTCGGTCGAATTGAGAAACCTCCTTCTTTTTTGGAAGTCGGTTAATAAGATCGATGATTTAGTAAACTCAATTTTGCTGTTGACATTTTAGAAGAATGAAAACAATGTCAAAGAAAAAAAAACAATAATAAATAATTAATCAACTTCAATAGTTTATAATTTATGTAATAAACACTCGTCCCTGGTTCACTATTTTGCTAGTTTTAGCAAATTGCTTTCGCCAGAATTGTGATATTTTTCTTTAAAAAATACGAAAGTGTTCATAATTTTAACTGTTGTGTTTTTTTAATATAACTTGCAATGGGAGTAATACTTTTTTAACATAACTGACTGGAAACAAGGTCAATAATAGAGTTTAAACTCTCTCCAAACTTACCAGTTTATTTTTGAAACAATGTTGGCTCCAATTGCTGACCTCCGACGTTAGTCCGTTCTGTATGTCGAGCTTACTGGTAAGCTCCAAGCCTGTAAGGTGACTGTATATTTTGATGTTTATGTTTTTACCACAAGTAAAAAGTCGCAATAGCCTAACTGGTTACGGTAACAATACGCATTTTTAGGTTCTGTATTTAGTATTCTGTCTGAAAGCATAATAGCACCTTGTATAAACGTTAGCTGGCTAAAATTCCTATTCTTGCTTTGTGCTTTGATGGTTTAGGCTACTGCCTGGAGTGGACCATCTATCTGCCTTTCGGTCAGGCAGCTAGTAAGAGGCTAACACAGGTTGCATGGGTCTTTACCAACATGAGCACTGATGGTTAAGTACATCATTCTGCCGCCATAACGACAGAGTCTTGTTCCGGTCTGGTGTGCCAGATATCAGTTGTACTTGCACAATAGACATATCTCCCTGACCACAGAACAGAGATAATAACCCGGCGGGGGTCTGTACTCCCATCTCCAGAAAACATCCCGCTCTTTACCCATTGGTAGGCGCTGCCATGTTGCGGGATATCAATTCTTAATTCAGCGGTGATGTAAGATGTTGATGAAACCGTTCAGTTAATATGGAGACGCCTTTATCTGTAAATTTATTTTGATCTCAATGCTTTCTCAGCAACACGTAATGCTCGAGAGATATCGGTGTTTTTATTAACGAATACTTGGCTTCGAATGTAAAAAAGACGGAAACTCAATAATAATTCAAAAATCATAATGCAATTATTATATACCTACTAGCTGCTCCCGCGAACTTCGTTCCGCCCGTTCAGTTTGTATGGGAAAAATTAAAATGTTTTTCCCAGTTTCCTCACAATTGAATAGGATAAAAAGTATCCTATGTCCTTCTTCCGGTGTTAAGTTACCTCCCTACCAATTTTCAGCCTAATCGGTTTAGCCGTTCTTGAGTTATAAATAGTGTAACTAACACAACTTTCTTTTATATATATAGATTCTGCGTCTTCATCAGTGCTATTGTAATTTATCGCAGATAGCCATTTGAAATGTTCTTTTTGATTTACGAAACGATTTTCTTCTTATATCACAGTTTTATGAAACGGAACTACATATACGTCTTTTATAAAATGTCCAAAGCGGACAATATGTAAGGAGACTGTTTGATGTGTAATTATAACTTTATTACTATTATTAGAATAAACCTAATAAATTAAATAAACTTTATGTATGGTAACAGCTGTATTAGGCAGCAGGAATAGGTAGGATGGTGGATTCCAGGGCGAGTCACCATTCCATAATCCTACCACCAGTGGTCTTGGTGGTTATTCAACTTTTTTCAACAAGGCAACAAGAACAAGGAAGGCAGACCGTCTACTCTACGCCGAGGACCTGGGCTAACGCGGGGATATATTTTTATAATAAAAAAAGAAGCGTAGTTTTTTCATTATACTTAGATACACTGCCCCACCTATTCTAGTACTCTAACTTACTCGGATTTTTATTACCTTAATTCAAATGTTCAATTTTATTATATGCAACAAGGAGATTGAAAAGATTGAAAATAAAACAAAACTGTTGCTTTAATCAAAAAATCAAAAATAAAAAAAAATCGTTTATTTACTGTACCTGTGATTAGATGGTTCAATTAAGTTGCTGTAGCATTATTTTAGGCAAAACATGACTGTGCCAGGAAGCTACGCTTTTTCATGCAATTCTGAAATAAATAATTAATTAACCGAAAAATATCAGTCGCCATTACCCTATTCTCCCCTATATATATATAGATTTTTATTTACTAATAATTTATAATATGTCAATAAACAATACCTTTGAACTATAATGAGGCAGTTATCTAATCAGTAGACGTTTTGAATCTTATGAAATTTAAAACATCGAAGATTTCCAGCCTAATTTCAACTATAGAAGACATAAATATTGGGCAAAATTGAGATAAATGCATAGAGGGATTTTTTCTCAAAAAGATTTCGAGTTTGTGGCCATTGTGACCATTTCTTTAGCACTAAAACGTACCATAGATTTGGTCTAGTTTGAAATGCTGTAGCTATTGGCTATCGACGCAAATTTTGTACAATTTTGATTTTTATACAAAAACAGAATTTTGGACTTCGGCCGTTATAGATGTTACAGATAAAATGGATTGAGCGATAGGCTTGATACCCTTACTAGATGTCGCTGACAAGGTTTTGCATACCTCAGACATACACACAGTACCTTGCAATGTGTATGTCAGAGGCCTTTTTTGTCCAAAGAAAAAACCAGAAGTCAAAAAAAACATACTTCTTTGGATTTAAATTTGAATAGTAGTTTGAATCTATTTAAAGTATCTTCACGCCCATGTCCATGAAGCGGTAGGCAGGGCACCCACAACTAGCCGAAAGTATTAAGGGCTACGATGTGATTGGTAGCAAGCCTTTCGCTAACCGGGCACATGTCCATTACCGGACCACACCACCATAACCATTCTGTCTATTTTTAACCCCTGACTCAAAACAAGAAACATGGGGTGTTGTAAGTTTGACATGCTCGCGCGTATTCACGCGCGTGTGTGTGTGTGTGTGTGTCAGCAGATGGACGGATTTTAATGCGGTTTTTTTTAATTGAAAGTGATGTGATCGAGACGGTTCTTAGCTATCATTAATGGAGATGATGAATTTCTATACATCGGAAACCCACCTGCTTGTTTGCCTTCCAATATCATAAAAAACGTTACCATATAGAGATGCTTGACCTTGACGTGTTCCGGTTCGGAAGGTAATTTTAGAAATTGAGAACACCTAGAATTTTATACTCTGTCAACAATTTGAATACGAAGCACGGATTTCGCGCGTAATGCGTTAAATTAATAATTCTTAAAAATATTTAAAATTCTTTTGTACTTATTTTTTCGGCAAAAACAACTTTCTTGTATTTTTCTTCGTCTCAGTTTCAAATAGTCCTAAAGGCAAACTAAGCAAGCGCCTATGTGTGTGAGGTAACTAGGAGCTCGGGGCTGGATGTAAAGAATATATATTATGTGTTAAATAAAAAGATTTATAATTAATTAATAATAAAAGGATTCATTGTTTCATTCGAAATGTAGAATATTTAGCGCACACCGTCGTTTTGGTACTTACCTATGTACCATTTATAAAACTACCTGTTTATACATGCGAACAATATCCGCGTCGCTTTAGTGGTAGTCGTTGGGTATAGTTTTTGTAAACTTTTAAAAAACTACATTATAAATTTGACTTTTTTGTAAAGCGGAAATGACTATAAATTGCTGTACGCAGGCACTTCTGAAGGTACATTGGTGTGCTGAAAAGGAAAGTGCTCTCATACGAATTTCGGCATCTCGTTTTGGGGGACTAGTGACAACGTCGATGGACTTATACTTTCTCCACCTGCGTCTTTGTGAGCCAAGTCACTTCTCTACAAATCTAGAGGGGCGCTAATGAAGTGTTTGCCTAGGGCAGTCCCGTGTCCTTTAATCCGATTCTGCTTGGCGTATATTCTAGTTGAAGGACACAGGTTGCTTTTTGAACATTAGGATGGAACTTTAGTTTTTTTTTATTTTCTTGCAAATGTGATGGTCGAGGATATCTAAGTGTATCATGTTAAGTATTACATAATAGGGAAATACAACTTAGTTATTTCTGCAATATATACAAAAGGCAAACAAAGCGATAATTACCAGACAACCTTTTTATCCAAGGTATAATAAATAAAATAGGTTGAGTAAATTAAGAAATTTAAATGTAGCAAAACATTTTGAAAAAAAATTAAATAACAAATACATATTCTCATAATATGTGTTCGCTGGTAAACTATTCCTAAAGATATAAAGAGGAAAGTATGCGTAAACGTAGCAAACAGATGCGTAAACTCAATTATAATCATATATTATAATTGAGTTTACGCATCCTTAATATCATAACCTTATCTTTAAGTAAAAGAAAGAGAACATGAGCATGTAATGAAATTGAAAAGGAACTCACTGGAACTGGGATCAAAATTCGAAACTGTGATCACATTTTACCTACACCGAATTTGAATTTGATACAGATATTTTATAGAAGTTTAAGTTTATTTAATTAATCCTTTCTAATATCGATAAAGTTTAAGTCAGCATAGGAAGTAGTTTTAACTAGGGAAAAGTAATATTAGTAGGTATTGGCAAAACTCTCTTCATGTATTTTATAGAGCTCAAGGAAGCAAACAGCTTTCCACTCATTTATTTATATCAAAAATTTCAAAACAATGTAGACGAAGACTAAGGAAGGCATATACAGTTTTTGATATAATTTGATTAATAATAAGTCTCTAGGATTTTGATGATTGCAGAATATATTATATACTCACCTTTGAACGTTGTTAATGGTAACAAATTTAAATCGATGTGTGAAATAATCTTATTGCTGCTAATAATAATAGATTGTTACTTATTTGTCATGTATCACGTAATTTAAACATATTGATATCAGGGGCTTTCCTGACCTCTACTGGGAGCGAGTTCGAAAGATTAACTGATAACGAGGTAAAATATAGGCTATAATAGTTAGTGTTACGAGAGGGTACTTAAAGAGAATAAAATACAGCAATGAGAGAATATGATAAATTAATTAAATTAAAATAAAATAAGAATATGATAGATTTTGAAGACGCCTAAGTTTATTCATTTGATCAACAGTGAGATTTATATAGCTAGCGTCGGCATAATCTAAGATCGATAGAAGCAAGGATTGGGCAAACATAGTCTTTGTGGGAATTAAAAGCAAAAACCGAATACGCCTAAGAGAACTCTAGGCACAGTAAACTTTCTTACTCACCTCCCGAAGTTTTTTGGACCAATAATAGTTATTGTCAATAAAAAAAGTTTATTGTTAAAAATTATCCCAGTCAATCAATGAGAGAATCAAATCAATCAGTGAAAGAAATGATTTCAGTGCTACCACCAATAACAATTAGGGGAAAACCGGCAATGGTAGTCAGCGGGCAATGGTGGTCACTACCATATTATCTGGAAAACAAAAACCCGTCGAAACACAAACACTGGCAAAAATAGCCAGTCACACCACACTTCTTCCGCCGCCGCACGGTCATTCAGTTCGCTTATCAGGTTCACGAGAAAAGATCGCGACACGTTTTTGCGCGTTTTTGATATAATTTTACGTGTGCACAAATTAAACAATAAGTAACTGTTTTGAAGCAATTTTATGAATGTCTTATTAATTACATTTTGTATAAAGTACGTAATAATCATGTAATAAAAGATTTTTAGTAAATATTTAACCCTATTACATATATTTGATTTTTTTGACAAAAACTTATTATCGGGCAATGGGAGTTAGCATCCCATTAAGAAATCAACTAAGATAGAGCTATGGTAGCAAGCAAGAAACGTTTAGCACAACAGAAATCTGTAAACAAGGCTAAAAGACGTGTACTGCAAGATTCAAACTCTTCCAGTGTGTCCGATATTAGTCTGACTAATATATGAGATGACAATGAAGAGGATGATGCAGACAGCACCGTCTGCATCTGTTCAATTTTCAATTGCATCTGTTCCAAATTTGACCATAAAAACGAAATGTGGTAAGATACATATTCTGCGGACTGTGGATTCACGCAGACGGGAAATATGAAAATTGTAACCTTGACCGCATTGTCCTACAGGCTGACTACAATTACCCGCATGTGAGGACAATGGTGGTCAAGGCTGATGTTTATAAAAACTTCAATTATTGCCAAAGTATGATTCCAAATAAAAAAAAATAAAGTTGATACTGATAGACGATTAGTTGGAGTATGTCAGCAAATTATTTTGATAAATGTAGCAAAACACATTTTTTCGTTATTTTAAATATCGCTTAAGTGACTCCCATTTCCCCCTTTTCCCCTACCTGAGTCTTAATTGGGTAAAGCTTAAGACGAAAGGAAATATTCCAATTTTTAATGCTGACTTGGTCATTGTTAATGATAGCAATAGCACTATGAAGTTTAGTGAGGCTAGAATGCGTGTAGATTTAGAGATCGTCGGTATACAAATGGAATAAGGTACGGAGTGACGGAATTTATAAATGAAGAGATGAGGAGAGGTGACAAGATACCACCTTGAGGCACACCATTTAAGAGATTTTGCCAAAAAGACATTAATTCCCTTGGAATAATCTTGGCGTCCTTCCAAGTTTTAGGAAAAATCCCAGTTGTGATTGACTGGTTAAAATATGAGTAAGAATATTACAAACAATATCAAGAATAGGAATGATCATATTTCGACTAAATTCATCATAACCGACTGCATTACTACATTACAATGAGAAGGGTTCAAAATTAGGACGCGGGAGAGAAGCAAGGTATTCTAATGTACGTGACTTAGTAACGGATTTAACTGTAGACGATGGAGAAGAAAATAAAAAAAATCCCACAAAAACATTTCATGTTCAATGCTACCAAGATGAGACTATATAGCTCGCACTGTCAAAAAGTAATCAGATCTCGTGTAGAGCCAAGTTTCTAACTCTACATGCCCAGCCCTAAATCGATAAGCCCTAATTTTACACTCAAGTTACGGGGAAATACTACAGCCATAGCACGTACCGCGTAGTTCGTACCGCGTAGCAGAGTTTTCCCGCTATAATCTCGTAGGCGTGCAAACCGTGGACTTAACTGGCGAGTCGACAGCTTTTCACTACTACGTCGGACTTTTTGCTATTCATCATAAAGGGCTTGAGTTTAAAAATCTATTCAATCTTTTAAACTCTTTCCGTGCGGCCGACTCGCCAGTTAAGTCCACGGTACGCACGTCCCCATAGCATAGCCCATTCTTTATCTTATCTATATGCCTTTATTTTTCGTTGGCTAACTTTTTACAATACTCAGGGCGATACTTGGCTCTTAGGCGATTATATTCAAATATCGCAGTCTGTTGTGCCTTAATACTACTGAAGTCTATATTTATAAGGTGAAAACCTTGCAAACTAGTCACTCTAGAGAGAGCTTCATAAGCTAAAATCCCGTGCTCCCAGACCTTTTAATCTATCAAATTCCAGGTCAAATACCCACCAGACTCCCTACTTCAGATTCATACCTCTAGCTTTAAAATTTTCTACTTTTTTTAACCCCCTCAACATGATCCCGTAATAAACAGAATTCTTCTACGTGTTTCGAGATACAGGCTTAGGGGGGTGAAAATGAGGGGGATGGGGAAAGTTAAAATTTTTGTTATACTATAATTTAGCCCTCTCAATACAAACCCGCAAACCAAATTCTTCAACGTGCTGTTATTTCTGAGACACAGTGGTGAGGGAAGGAAACTTGGGAGGGGAGGGGAGTTTTCGAATTTTTTTTCGTACACACTGCAGCACTTTTTATGCGACGCTATCAAAAGATTTATCCCTTCGCGGCCGCATTCAGACCTCTAGCATCAAAATTTGCGGAAGTCTCAAACAAACTTTCACCCCCTAGTTTAAGGGGTTGGGGGGTAAAAGTTTCAAGTTTTAGGATTTTTTTGTTGTTTGGGTACTAATACTAGCTTTCATACCAAATTTTAGCTTTCTAGGACTTCATGAAGTACCTTAACAATTTTGTTGATCATCAGTCAGTGAGTGAGTGAGTGACGAAATCGGGGTATCAATAAAATCTAAAGTATAAAAGCTACGCAATTGAAACTTTAGAGGTTTATTAAGTCTACCACTGACATCATATCCCGAAAATTTTGTTTATACAGTGTAATCCAAACTCAAGTTATAGAAATATAAATAAGTAAATAAATATCCCTGGACTAGTCACACAAATTGAATCTAACCCCAAAGTAAGCAAATTATATGCTTGTATTATGGGTGTTAGTCAACGATACTAAATTCAAAATTATAATTGGTATTAAAATGAATGATGGCCGCCGGCCGATATGTGTCGCACGACTCGCACGGCGAAACCGCATGGGAGAGGGGTGCACATCTATGAAGGAGGTTGCCGCGCGGCTCACTCACGCGGTCGGCTCTCTACGCAACGGACGCGGCCAAATCGAGTAAATTTACTGAATTAATGCACTTAAAAATATTGATTTCGGAACTACTCGTATTAAGGTACTCATTATCAAAAGTTCTTTCAAAAATACTGCTTTTATTAATCGTTGCTTAAATCTTTTAAATAATGTAACGGATTTTTATGAGGTTTTTTTAAAAGATAAAGTGATTGAAGAGGAAGGTTTATATATATACATATATAAACCTTCCTCTTCAATTTTATATGCCGCCGCCGCCGTTAGTTAAACACAAAAAGAGAGATAAGAAAACTGATTAGGCATAGTTTAATAAAAAAAAAGAATCACATTTTTATCTATGCCTAAGTGATAATGGGAGACCATCTGGTATAACTTCAACGATAAACGACTTGTGACTTATTTTAGGCTCCTTTATCGAGTTCTTCGACGGAACCACAGTGAATTTGCTCAAAATGGCTGCTACTCCAGCCAGAGACTGCATTATTCCCAGACGTTCACCTGCAAAAAATGAGATAAGATTTATTATTAATAGAAAAGATTTTTAGACTTCACTCTAAATAAATCTAGCCAATAAATCATCACATTTTTCCTTCGTCCGAAGACTTAATAATAATTTCTGCTTTAAAGGATATAAATAGCCTCGCCTTGCCTCTGTGGTGTAGCAGTCCAGCGTTGTACTTGACTTATTGAGGTTCCGGGTTCGATCCCGGGTCAGGCAACAGAAAAAATAGAAAATTTATATTTTCAATTTTCTAATAACGATAACGTTGCCCGGGATTGGATATGTACCCGGTTGGCGATAGGCTTGCCACCTACCAAAATGTGCGACTTAGTGTCTTTGGCTAACCGCTTGTTATAACCCAATCCTACAGAACAATCCTGCAATGTACCCTATTTACTTAGGCAAATAAAGTTTTATTATTACTATTATTATCATATTATATTTCAATGCTTCTTATTTTTTAAGTTTACACATTTAACCACAAACGGTGGTCTTACAACTTAACCGTCATTATTACTATTATTATAACAAATGTGATCAATATAAAACAAAATTATTCACAATAAAAATCAAAGTACATAATACTTTACAATTTGTGATCGAAATAGATTTGATTTGGAACATTTTAATTATTTTTTTTTAAGTTAATTTGCCCCTTTCTGGGGCCGGCTAAGACCTTTAGGCCATGCTGCCACGTCTTCCGTATTCATTATTTCATCATTAGTAACATGTCTTCCGTTAATTATTCTTATACAGTCATTAGTCACTATTTACAAAGTCACGTCAGGCTCTTGAGTAAAGCGGCGGTCACTTTACAAAAGCTCACTTTGGGAGATTTGGCGGCAGCGAGGAAATTCACGATACACTTATTTCTTCATGATTATTTCATTTGTGCACGTTCACTGAAAAAAACTAAACTAATTCAAACCTAAACTAACTAATTTTAATCAATATAAACACGAAAATCAATAATTATGAAAAAATACGACCATCTTCTTTCACGATGGCGCCAAAACTCCATTTTAATTTTACTATATACTTACCTCTATTAAGACCAAGACCTTACTATATTGTGCCAAGATCATAAAGGTTAAGCATAGATAATTATTATTATCAGTATAATGATAATTTTTCTGATGCAAAAGGTTCTGTGATCTACAAAAAACTAAAAAAACTCGGATCAATTTTTTAGAATTTGAATGATATGCATAATTCAAAAGTTGATCAGATTGTAAAAAAGGTTGTTTTAAATAAATTAAAATAAATAATGCATGGCATTCTGTTTTTTACTATCGACTATCTTCTACTACTATCTTATATAAGTAAACAGGTAGGTAAAATGTGGAAATGTATGGTTCAGTGTGGAAAATATCCCGGTTAAATGTGTAACTCTTGGTGTACTCATTGAAGCAAAACTCATTTTTGATTAATTATTTTTTTACTCTGAAACAAGAGCGTCGCCAGCCGATGGCCTAGATGGGGGCAAGTTGATACGGAGATTGAGAAAATATACATTGTAGGTTCAATCAGGAGCCTAGTGCCTTTGACTTTTTGACTTGCCTTGCATTTCGCTCTAAATAGTAGCAAACTAGTAGAAAAAGTATTAGAATAATCGATCAAGTCAAGTTAAAGACATAAAACGGTTTGCTTTATCATATTTTTTAGAATCTCTAGGGGAGGGCAGCTGCCCCTCTTGCCCCCCCTTGGCGACGCCCTTGCTCTGAAACTAAAAGAAATATCAAAAATATATGTTTATACAATTGAAGTTGAATAAATTTGCCAACATCACACGGAAAATGAATGGAATTGCTTCAAAATGTGAGACAACTTGCCCTAATTTTAAAGACTTCCGATTTTACTGTTATTTATTTTATGTCTGCGCTTTCGGTTTATCATTATCGATGCATTGGAACGTAATAAGCAGTTAGTGAGATTAAGTATAGACCACTATAATGACGCTATTTATATTTTATAAGGTTTTTTTTATTTTGTACAAAAACAAAAAACATTTATTCAAATCAGCTAGGCAGCACGAATGTGCAGTGCAAAAGGCGACCAAGTTCCAGCGTCCTAAGTGTCCAGCATCCTAATTTATATTTGGTAAGATAATAATTTGAAAATCACTACATAGTATAAAACTAAGTCGCTTTCCGCTGTGTGATTTTGATGCGGTTTTCTTTCTTATTTTTCTATGATATCGAAAGGCAATTAAGGAGATAGGTTTCCTAATGGTAAGAAACTCACCGCGGCTACGACACCAAAGATGGTAATGGTGCGCTGCCAATCTAAGACCGGGATGTGAGGCCTGGAGCAAATGTAAGTTTACTGGTTGGTCCGGACAGGACTGCAAAGGATTGCAGAATAGACCATTTGCCTTCCATACCAGGCAGCTCGTAAAAGGCGAACATAGGCTCACGTCACTAACACCGTGACATCTGATTAGGTAGTAGAGTTTAGCAGCGGCTCGCCCAGATTGGTACCACCGCCTTACCTATTCCTGCCGTATGGCGGCAGGAATAGGTAAGGCGTCATGACGTGTTCCGGTTCGGAGGGTAAGGTAGCCGGTAAACTTTACATACCGTCTGCTTGTTTGCCTTCCAATATCATAGAAAAATACATATATAAAAGCATACATTAAGCATTATATGTAAAAAAACATATGTAATAACATAGAAGCTAATTACCCGTGTGAAATTGGGACAGGCTACTAGTCAAGATATAAGTCATACCTATGCAAGCTCTGGGTCCATCTCCAAAGGGCATGTACACAAACTTCTTCATTTTTTCGTAATTGTCAGGATCAAACCTCTCCGGTCTAAACAGTTCTGGTTCCTTAAAATACTTCTCATCATTATGTAGCCCTAGTATGGATATGAGTATAATTGTTTCAGGATCAATGGTTAGCTCAGTGTCTGGAAATGTATAAGTTGAGACGCTCTTCCTCATGATGAATCCAGGAGATGGCAAAATACGAAGTGCCTCTCTAGGAAAGCAGAAAGTGAAATTAAGTTTTAGAAACGCATTTAATGGACCGCTCTCAAGATCGTGACAGAATCATTCCTTGAAGTCTGTAGAGGCAACCATGACATTAACTATTACTGAATTCGGTTGATAAAAAAAATTACTAAGTATGAGTCAGATTCGCCAATCTATATGTTCGTATTTAACTAGCCAAAAATAGCGCTAAAATTTTTCACCAGTAAAAACATATTTTGTAATTTTTGCCTTTTTATTAATATACCTTTGATATATTTAAAAACTCTTAATTCATTAGTAGTGCATTTCCGTCCTATCAAATATGCATATACACAAACTACAACTTAGTAGTGTATACTAACTACTACAAACTTTATAAAAAAATTCTTACCGCCATCATTCACTCGTATGTACAATAATTATGATTGTCCCTTCAATTAAGGAAGTTTCACTAGATGCTTATTCACGTCAAGTACATTACTGGTTAGGCAGAAAGTATCAAGTGCCAAGTGTCACAATCCTTGCACACCTGCCTTACTTGCTCTATATTCATCAATTCATAAACGTACTGATTTCGTGGACTTTTTACACCACTTACGTATAGAATACAGAATACACAATCAATTTGATCATGGGATATTAATCTAGCTATTCCCGGGTACCCACAGCCATTCACATTTGCGATATAATATAGATTGCGTTCGGTAAGTTACGTGTCGAAATCTTTGGTCTAAAAATATGTTTCTCATAGTTACCACTAGAGGCGCACTTTAAAGTTTTCATACAAATAATTTACAGAGACGTTAGAGAGTATAGTAAACTTGATAAGCTGTAAAGTCATGGTAAGGAGCCTGTATATTATATAGATATATTTTTTACCATTCGTCTAAGAAACTTTAAAAACCTTTTTAGTAAGAAATACACACAATACATGGACACCAAATGTGGAAATGATGTGTCGTCAATCTAATATTTGGATTTTAAAGACTTTTGCGTATAAATTTATTGGCTGTCTTAGTCTACAAAACGGAATATAGGAAACATATACACTAAAGTTATGATGGAATCGAGTGAAAAGATGGTCCCTATCTGGAAGTGTACATCGCTATCATGTCGCCTAAGAAAACAAATGCTCTACAGTTTGGAAAGTAAGTAAGTAAGTAGATAGTTGGGACCAGACACAAAGAAATAATTATCAAATAAGTAGGAGTCCACTTACCTCATTGCCATTTCCAAATACTTTAATTCCCTCACCGCATCAAAACTTAGTTTTCCATTGTGTTTTTTAAGAACTTCGTCTATTTCTTTTTGACAACGAACTTGTTCTTCTGGATGGTAAGCTAAATTATGTAAAAGAAAACTACTTGCATGGGATGAAGTTTCGAACCCAGCCACGAAGAAAATGAAAACTTGTGCTACTAATAATAAGTCGTCAATTTCTATTTCCACGATCGCCATATTTCCGTCTTTATCTTGTTTTTCTAAAGACTCGCCTACAATATTTCCTTTTGTCTTTAAATCTAACAACAAATCAATAAAATCATTTTTACCAATAGGTTTATAATTCCTTTGTCTCATGATTCCTGTTATTAAATTAATACATGCTTTCTCCATTTCCGGAGCAGCAGCGTTAACAATATGTTTAGTCAACTGTGGTGCCACTGTTTTTATAACATTAACAATCATATCACGTTTTGTAGCTGTAGTTATTCGCTTACCAAGTTCACGGAATTCAGACATTTCATTATTCATCGTATCTGCATCGATTCCAAAACCGCAAGCTCCAATAAAATCTGTTGTATATCTAGCCATCAGCTCGCGAATATCAATTTCTTCACCAGTATTTGCGAAACCACCAGAAATACTTAAAAGTTTCTCAAGTCTTTCAGTTATTAATGGAAACATAGCTTTGAGCTTAGCGCTTGAAAACATTGGAGTCAGTTTTTGTCTCGTAAGTTTCCAAATATCACCATCAACGTTAAATAAGTTCAACATGAGAGGTTCAGTGACATCTTTATGAAAGTTTACTCCCCGATAATGAAAGTTACGGAAATCAGTACTCAAAACACGTTTAATCAAATCTGGGTCCCTTATAAGAAGACCTTGTCGGTTACCTTGAAAAAAGCCTACAAATTTCTCATCAGGATGTTGGTGATACAATTCCGCAAATCTTCTGGAAAAACTCACTTTCTGTGTAAGTTATTTCAACGATTCTCCAAAGAATGCAATTGGTTCTTCATATTTAATACCCCTATTTCGCCAGTATCCATGATTTCTTTTGTTGTGCCAATACAACACTAATAGAAAAACAAGTATTGAGATCAGTAATATCATTTTATAACAAAAATAAACTACTAAGAACAGAAGTTGATGCTCGTTTGTGTTATCATTTTAATGACTTTGTTTTTATTACACAACCAAAATATGAAAACAGGTATGATATTTTTATATTTGACCTTGATAAGTAATTTAGCAGATTAAGGCCGAGCACAGACGTGCGGTTTCCTGATTAGGTTGCTAAACCAGGAATTCAAAATTGTTCTTTAATTTCATCCATGATGCTCCTCTTTCATAAATAAACCTTTGGAACCTTCCCCAGTTTTTATTATTTTCCAATCGGGAGAAAAACCTAGGTCTACCTAGTAGACATAGAAACTCTCGCTGAAAAAAACTTTCCAATCGCAGGAATTCCCAATTTTACAAGCAAATGCTATTTGCTTCACTTAGCATACTTTAATAATTATTATTATAAAAGTTTTTATATGACAACCATGAATAATCTAAAGAATAATCTAAGTTGATCATCATAAGATAATGTACATAAAACGGGTACTAGTTTGACTAGGCAAATTTCATCAAATTATGAACTATCTTGATCAAAATATGTGCCTAGTTAAATTTAGTAGTAGTATTAGAGTAATTGTCTAACTAAAACAGATAAAATTAATTAAAACAAATTTGTGCTAAACAAATTCGAAACAGTCATTAATGGTTTTGACTCTGGAGTAAATATAGTCAATTCATTAAATCTTAGTCGCTGTGATCGATTTCAAAAGTCTTATAACTATTTGAATAGCATATCCAGGACTTTTTACTACATGGTAAATTAATAGATAAAATTATCAATATCAATTAAAAAATATCGTCGCAAAAACTTTTTCCGTTAAGACTAAATGAAAAGTCGCCAATTTCAGTAAAAATGACAAATTTAGTAACACTTTGCTTTTATTTTAACTATATAACAATAAAATGATAAGGTGCTACTTATTTTTAACTCATACACGTACAGAGATTCTTCGTGTATGCGTGCATTCACGCGCTTACCAATCACATTTTATTTCTAAATAATGTAAACCTACTACCACACAAACAATTATCATGATTAAAACATTAGGAAGTATCTTGTACTTAAAATGTCCATAATGACTCTCACCCTTTTAAGACACCACTCAAATTCTACGGCCTATTTGCAAGGATTTGACATATCTTTACATCAAGTCCCTTACGAGGTAGGTAAAGGTTATCGAGTGCCAAATGTCACAATGCATGCAGGTCTGCCCAGCTTCCTGCACATTAATTACCCTTTTAATACAAAAACGCCGATTTTGGAGACTCTTGACATTACCTTCAGATAAAACCAGAGTGAATTGACAATTCGAATTCATTAGTTATAGCGCAACAGCCTTTAGTATGACATTTGGTGTTTCTGATTAAAAATTGTACTTAAGAAGCTGACAGCAGAATGACGTTTTACAAAGTAGTTATTTAATGTCGGTTTTGACTCCTGAGCATATATAGTTGGTGACACTATACTAGGTCATTTACAATTGTTTATCAACTGTTGATGGATACGACTATACGCTTCGTTATACGACGATCATAAGCTTGAAAATTTAACGACATGATATTAAAAATGTTATGATAACTTTCCAAATTTTAATAATAGTTAACTCATCGCAAAAAAAAATTAAAAGTGCAACAGCAATCAACTATTTGTCAATTTAAATTAAGCTTTTACCATTTGTGTCTGTCTCTGTATCTATGAAATTCCAAACACAAAAAGCGTAGGTGTGCGTTAGTCACACAGAATTATAAAACCTAATCAGGAAAACGTACGTCTGTACTTGGCCTTAGGAAAACTAACCAGTGTGCTGATTATGTATCTCAGTTGCCAACTCAAAACGGAAAAGTGTACGTCAAAAGACGTCATTTGTGTTTGCTATCACTATTGTATTTCTGTTGGTCACTGGAGATAGCAAATATAAAACACGTCATTTGACAGCTATTTGATGTACACTTTTCCATTTTGAGTTGGTAACTGAGTTACATAATCAGCCCCCAGGATACCGTACGTCTGAGCCCGGTTATACATATATTATATATAATACATTACATTCATTAGGTATATGGTATACATTACATACATATTTACGTAGTTCTCTAATTAGTCTGTGGTATAGGGTGACATTTACGGCCAATATTAATAATTAATCCAAAACTTGCTGTCCAAGATTGATATTTTGATCCATTTTTATGTTATCGCTTGCCAATAACATATCTGTGCATAGGATAGGCCGGCGGATACGCAGCTATCTAGATTGCTTGAAATCCATCTTTAGAGAAATATTATTAACATTGGCCGTTAAAGTACAAACCAAATTTTGAGAAACAATTTGGAATTAATAACACTTTCGATCTTAAAAAAATCGATTAAAGTTTTAAAGAAACCTAATTATAATTTTGTAAGTAAAGCAAAGCAAAGTACAAGATGCAAGTTTATAACGTAAGCAAAGCACAAAACTGGTTTCCATTGACCGCAGTCGCCATATATATTCTTATTTATGGCAGTCGCTTTCTCAGGCTTTCGACATTATGACCCATACTATGTACGATATAACGTGACAACAAGTGAAGCATTTTTGCAGAATGTTTAATGTATAAATAGTGTATAAATGTATATACATATTATAACCTGGCAATGATATTTAAAATGCATTACCGTTTAAGCGGTGGTTCTTTCAAGGTAACCCTGTATAAACTAAGTCAAAATTTGAACTAAACCGTTATTTCATAAAACCACTTTCCTGTGTCAGTTTCTGAAATATGAGCAACAAAAATAAAAGTCCCACAACTACATTTTTTCTTATAATTGCCATTTTTAGATAAAATTCTACATCAGAAACACTATTAACGTCACCAGCGTTCCCATCGTTGTTACTTTTTTAATTAATTTAGCGAATTTTTGGTGTCTGACTGTAACATTCTGAAAAAATATCACTAAAATAGTTAAGAAGTAATTTTTAATGACATTTAACAATATTTAATATATTTATGAAAAAGTATTTTCATGAAATTAAAGATTGTTTAAGTACGAATTATGCAATAAAAACGTTTGTGACATTTTGCTGCTTGTACCAGTTTACGTAGGACCCGTCGAAATGCCTAATTGAGATAAAGCGATGAAATTTGTGTAATGCAAGGAGTATAATAATATATATACAGGGTGTAATGTGACATCTATACATAAATAAAATTTTGCCAATGAACCAAAAAGAGTTTTTGTAATTTTGTCTATGGTTTTTGTATCACCTCTGTGGTCTAGCGGTTCCGCGTCAGACTTGACATCCTGAGGTCACGGGTTCAATCCCCGGGTCTGGTGCTGCCGCCACCCAACGCGGGCCAAGTGGCCCAGGGGTACTGAGGAGCGCCCTCCCTAGTCCGTATTGATTTCACCGGGGCCCCGGCTCGACCCCAGTTACTCAGCCCCCCCCTCCACGACAAGGCTCGGACCCTCGGAGGGGAATTTCATTCACTCGCTCCAACACTATGCCATCAACTAAAACTCTAATATATTACGTTCTGGATACGTTTTTTTCAAACACAATCACTATGGTTTTATTTGCATTCAGATGTGGTTTACCTTACCTCTCTTTACAATAGCCTTCCATAATTGTGATGTGTGGCCAATTTTGGGCTCTACACCATCTGAGCGATGGCGTAGAGCCCAAAAGCATCATCTGCATAAAGCAGGCAGTTCACCACTTGGTCACCCATACCCATTTCCATATTCAATGACCTTAGCATTTGAAGACATGGGACCAAATATAAGAAAAACCTGCTTGACGCCAATGGTAAATTAAGAATTAACATCAAACCTAGGCGACATGTGGCCATCCACCCGGACACATTCTTATTTTTTGTATTGCAATATATTTCATATTTGAAGTGGAACTTCTTTTTCCAGTTACG
>NJDD01005260.1:126679-143370 GCA_002245505.1 Calephelis nemesis
TCTCTGCCTGTATGTATGTATGTATGTATGTATGTATGTATGTATGTATGTATGTATGTATGTATGTATGTATGTATGTATGTATGTATGTATGTATGTTACCGGGGAGCGATATTCTTGCCACCTATCACATCGTGCCCCGGTTGTGCCTACTTGTTCGCGGATAACGGCATTGAAGATACTTTAAATTTAAATCTGTTTTTAATCTATTCTCTCTATGACATCTATTATAGCCGAAATCCAAAATTGTAGAAAATTTGCGTTGACAGCCAATAGCTAAAGCAAATTTGAAGTAGAGCCTATATTAGTCTATTCGACAAGTTGAAAATTGTACAAAATAGAGTTACTACTCTTAAAATACGTGCGATAGCTCAATGGATCCGGAGTGACGTCTAGAAAAATGTGCCAAAAGGGCGTATTAGCACTTAAAAAAATTGCAAAATTTATAAACAATTAAAGATGAAAAAAATGGTATTTCGTTTTTGCCAATATTTAATAACATATAATACATATCTAACAAGTTTCAAAGAAAGATTCTAAAAGAGGAGAAAATTTCCAATAAAAACCTCCTGACTCCCAGAACTCTATCTCCATTATTTATAATTATAATTTAACTGGCGTCAAAAGCGAGTACGGCACATCAATTAATATTCACTTTTATTTTAAATAGACAAGAAATCCTTGATGTTTTCAATGTTATAAGATTAAAAATATCTACTGATTAGATAACCACCTCGTTATAGTCCAAAGGTATTGTTTATTGAATTAAAAGGGGGGATAGGGTAATGGCGATTGATATTTTTTCGGATAAAAGCAACAATTTTGTTTTATTTTCAATGTCTTAAATGTCCTTGTTGCATATTATTGAATAAAATATTCGAATTAAGGGAATGAAAATCCGAATAAGTTAGAGTAATAAAATAGGTAAAGCAGTGAACCTAAATGTAATGAAAAAACAGTTGTAACCTTACATAAAGTTAATTTCATTTGTTAGATTTGTTCTTATAACAATCAAAAAGTTATGTTTATAGGTTAAGGAAGGCAAAACGGAGCCTGTGGGCATAACGGTCTCTTTTAATAATTTCGAAACCAGTAATGCCATCTAGTATTCTTAATTGTTCGCGTCATAACATTGGTCGCCATGTTCCCGCTCTCGGTCAGTGTACATTGTGGTGTACACAAATCCACCGACTTTGCGTGCTCTGATTTATCTAGACCGTAAGTATTTTTTACGTTTCGATGTAAAATTAGCGATTTTCAATAAGCCTACACTTTAATCCGGTTTATGATATAGCATCCTTGTGATTACTGTATGAAAACGGATGTATAATTTAAGCAAATAACTAATAATGATGACTTTATCTAAAAAGATAAGCTCAAAATATTTTTTTTATAATTGTTCATAGCAAAAAGGCAAAACGGACCCAGGCAAAATGGACCGGGGTCCATTTTACTTTCAATACTTAAATTATCATGAATTTGAAGTTATTAAATCATAAATGATTTATGTCAAGATTATAAATTATTAATTAGATGTTTACATCTTATATATAATAATGTGCTTGATTGTTGTTTTTTTTCTTTCAAGATGGTAAATAACTACAAAAGACAATCTAACCGGCAGTCTTGGAGTGAGTCTAGCATGAAAAATGCAATCGAAAAAGTGACTGCTGGAGAAATGGGAGTCAAGAAGGTTTCACTTCAGTTCCTGGTACAGAAAACAACTTTGAAGAGAAGACTGGAAAAAGATATGTCTTCTCAAAATATTAATGAAGCTACAAAAAAGAAACTGTGTAGATTTATAACAAGTGTTTACTAAGGAACAAAAGCGTGAATTAGCTTCTTATGTATTCGGCGTCGTGAATTTCTTACCATCAGGAAAACCGACTGCTTGTTTGCCTTCCTATAACATAAAAAAAATACAATAATTAGTTCAAAAAACTTTTACAAATGTATCTAGTTCAACATTATTTATGAGGTTATACATAAAATTGAAATATGTGGTACACTTTGCATAAAGTACGTAGGCACTTTGTTTATGTTTCTACTACCCTCCGTCCTAGTTAAAAGAACTATATTATGATGGCAAGGTAGGTTACCATTCGGCTCACGTCGATTTGTTACTCGGCGCACGCTCATAAACTATTTCACAATATGAGTAAAAATTATACATGTTACATACATGTATAATTTTTACTTAAAAAAAGTTAAGTTTAAAGTTTTTTTTAACAATTAGTTGTTTTATTTTTCCGTAATTAATGTACACTTAATAGAAGTAGTTTTATATTATCTGTAATAAAATATGTGTTCGTAAATATTTTGTTATTTTATATATTTAGTTTACATTAACTTTTGAGTTCAAGCCTAGTTTTTTGTTTGTTTTGTTTTCTAGTGTGTGTGTATATGCAGAATATATAATAATTTTATTATAATTATTTATTTAATTACTGTTTTTTCCGTGTTTTTTACATTCAAAGCCAAATATTCTTTACACTAATAATAAAAAGGAAAGATTTGATTGTTTGTTCGTTCGTAATGAATGGGCTTCGAAAGTACTTTACCGATTCAAAAAATTCTTTCACTATTAGAAGCCAACATCGTGCCTGATGAACATGTGCTTTATTTGTAACTAGTAAAATTAGCGATATCTACCAAAACTTCAATAATATAACACAAGGTTTAAAAAAATAGCTATAAAATGACTTTCAACGCATGCGCTACGTAAACCGTTGACAACAGGAAAACCGTTGAAAGCGATGTTGTGCAATTTTAAAAAACGGTTTCGATATGGTTTTAATTCTTCATACATACATACATAATATCAACAGCAAAATATAGTTTGCCAAATCATCGATCTTATTTTCAGGCAAGTGGCCAAATCTGATTTAAACATTGATGTATATTTGTTTATCTCATTGGATTTAGACACACACAGCTTATCATCTCGCACTTTAAACATCGTTTTCCGGTACGACAACGTTACAATGCGGCAGCAGCTTTTAATAAGCTTCATTAACGTTAACCCAACTTACCCTAATTTACTTTTTGTAAAATAAAAGAAGTAGGTGCAAATAATTATTAAATATGTATAAAACAATATTAACTATCAGCAAAAATATATGATAAGACAAATTATGGGTGTCATGCTTACTTTGTTTTTTTAGTTTTTATATAAAAACAATCATTTAACGAAATGGTATCATATAAGTGTATCAACTTCTGTTTTTAGTAAATTTTGTTACAAAATGATTATACTGTTCACATTATTTATTGCTTCGTTTATTTTATATTTATACAGCAAAAGAAATCATGGATACTGGAAGAAACGAGGCATCAAATATGAAGAACCAATTGCATTCTTTGGAGGATCGTTGAAACAACACACACAGAAAGTGAGTTTTGCCAGAAGATTTGCAAATTTGTATTACAAGTATCCTAATGAGAAATTTGTAGGCTTTTTTGAAGGTAACCGTCAAGGTGTTCTCATAAGGGACCCGGATTTAATAAAACATGTCTTGGCTTCTGATTTCCGTAAATTTCATTGTCGGGGAGCCAACTTCCATAAAGAAATCACTGAACCTCTGATGATGAACTTATTCCACGTCGATGGTGATGTTTGGAAACTTACACGACAAAAACTAACTCCAATGTTCTCGAGCAGTAAACTCAAAGCTATGTTTCCATTAATAACTGAAAGACTTGATACGCTTTTAAAAATTGCTGATGGGTTGGCGCAAACTGGTGAAGAAATTGATGTTCGTGAGCTGATGGCCAGGTATACAACAGATTTCATCGGAGCTTGTGGTTTTGGAATCGATGCAGATACGATGAACAATGAAATGTCTGAATTCCGTAAACTTGGTAAACGTATATTTACTGTTACAAAACGAGATAGTTTTGCTAATATTACCAAAACAGTGCTGCCAGAGTTAACTAAACACATTGTAAACTTGTTTGCTCCTGAAATTGAGACTGCGTGTATTGATTTAGTAAAAGGAATCATGACACAAAGAAATTATAAACCTATCGGCAGAAATGATTTCATCGATTTGTTATTAGAATTGAAGACAAAGGGAAAAATTGTGGGTGAATCTTTAGAAAAACTAGACGAAGACGGGAATATGGCAACTGTGGAAATTGAAATTGATGACTTATTACTAATAGCACAAGTCTTCGTTTTTTTTGCAGCTGGATTTGAGACGTCATCTCATGCAAGCAGTTTCCTTTTACACAATTTAGCGTACCATCCAGAAATACAACAACGCTGTCAGAAGGAAATAGACGAAGTTCTTAAAAAACACAATGGGAAACTAAGTTTTGATGCGGTGAGGGAATTGAAGTATTTGGAAATGGCAATGCAGTAAGTAGATTTCAAGTTTCGTTTAAATTCAAAGAGAATGCTTAGCGATTCCGGGCCACTTTTAAAAATATAGAATGAAAAAAATAGCGTCAATTTCTTAGTGATAGCTCATTAACATGCCTTAATGGTTGAGCTTTAAAAAGATGTACCCAAATTAGTATTGGTAATAGCAGTAATGACGACCAGTTCTTGCTTTTGCAGAGTTTCATTTTACAAATTAAATTGCCGGTAAACTTTCGCAGGTACATACGACACGACACATTTGGTATCTGTAGATAATGTTTATATTATACTTTAATTATACTAATGTGTTGCTAACCTGAGGTAATACTTTTACTTCTTAATGAAGTCAAACAAAATCTTTAAACCAAAATTGACTATACCATTGATTACCAAATATGAAAGACTATGTAGCAGTCCAGACGGGTGTTGTCATTTTAATTAATTTAATAAGTATTCCTCAAACTTAATGTTACCTTCCACTTTTTAGAGAGGCGCTCCGTATTTTGCCATCTCCCGCATTCATCATGAGGAAGAACATCTCAACTTATACATTCCCTGGTACTAAGCTAACTATAGATCCAGAAACAATTATCATCATATCTACACTAGGGTTACATAACGATGATAAATATTTCGAAGAACCAGAGCTGTTTAGACCGGAAAGGTTCAGTCCAGATAATTGTGAAAAAATGAAGAAATTTGTGTACATGCCTTTTGGAGATGGACCCAGAGCTTGCATAGGTACGATCTTTATCTGTACATTCTATTCAATATGTTATTTGGTCATTAAGTTGGCGGCACTTCTTGTCTTTCGAAGCCATCACAATGTGAGATACATCCTGCAGTTTCTACTTATACATCCTTGCAACAAAATTATCACTGATCACACTGAAATATGGCGTACGCCAGAAACTAATATATTATTTATGCGCACGACTTTGGTTCTAATAACAACAATTCATCGAAGATGTGGCATGACATTATTTCAAATCTAATATGGCAGAATCTCAACGACTTTCAAAAAAAATGAAATATTAGTATTTGTTTATCCTATTTTTATCATGTATTTTCGAAAAGACTAAAGTAGTTTGAACGAAATTTTTACTAGAAGAAGGTTTAAAATAAGGGTTATTTTTATCCTGACCGTTTGAGTGGTTCTCTAGAGAAAGGAACTTACTGTTGTTAACCAGAACAGCAACAGCAAGGCTGGAATGCGCAGGTATGTCATACAATAGTAATTTAAGATTATCGTAATTAACCGGTTAGACTGAAAAATGATATACACGTAGACATAAATTCCGAGAGCTGGCATTTGATTTACCTCAAGCATGTCGAAAAAAATTTAATTGTTTTCAAACCATCCCTAAGTAATATAACCGAGATCTGACTGGAAGCTATTCCTAGAATTTTAACAAAAAGAATATTTTATACTATATATGTTTTTTATATGTTTGACGGTTCAGTAATTCTAAATTTTGGGTCGTGTACCTATTTTTACGAGCTGACTGGTAAAGAGAAGAAAATAAAATTTATTGTAGTTAAGTATAAATAAAATGTTGGCAGACTGTTGCAAAATGGTATTTGTAACAAATTATCACTCTCGCTGGTTTTAAAAATATAAATGTGGTTGAATTTATCATCTGCCAAATCATCGCGTCGGTCGTGCTCTTCAGCAGAGCCTACCTGATACACATCTGAAAGCTTTTTGCGTTTTATATAAAAAAAATGTAAAGAAGATTTGAGTTTTGGACACTTCAATATATTTAAATACAACGTGACAATAACTTTCCTGTCTCAATAAAAGCGACAACTGCCGCCGACTGCCCGTGGTACACGCGCCATGTAGATCTACATCAGTTTCGGTTTACCCACCTCAGCACAGCATACCGCTATACCAAATATACAACGACCTAGTTTAGTATTAATTAAGATTAATCAATGTTTTATATGAATTTTGTCATTTATGCTTAATTTTGTCATTTATGTCTTCGGTTGAAAAAAAATCTCGAGGTTTATGGCCAGACAGGTGTGGTCACTCCCGGTGTAGAGTAGGTATGAGTAAATTATCACTTTCCTTGCAGGTGAACGTCTGGGATTGATGCAGTCTCTGGCTGGAGTAGCAGCCATTTTGAGCAAATTCACTGTGGTTCCGTCGAAGAACTCAATCAGGGAACCTAAAATAAATCACAAGTCTTTCGTCGTTGAACTAGTTATAGGTGGTCTCCCATTGTCACTCAAGCATAGATAAATACTTTTTTAAATTAAATCATTCTAAACTCAAAACTTCCTAGATACTTTTTTTCTTACTTTATTTGGAATTTTTGTGTTTATGTTTTTGCCTTATGAGTAAGATTGCAGACTACCCAAGTAAAGGCGACACATGATAACGACAAGCACTGATTCTTTTCGGAATTCTATCACCTGATCTGATTGAATATCCTAGATAATAATTCACCAATAATTAAATAGTAGTTCTAATAACAAAAATATAATTTTTTATCACAAAAAATAAACTTGAGATGTTTAAAAATATTTAGTTTCAACTAACAAAGTTGTCATATAATCTATAATATAAAAATGAATCGCTAAATGTGTTGGTAGGCGTATTACTTCCGAACGACTGGACCGATTTAGCTAACTTTTTTATTATTGTATTACTTATGATCAGGAGAAGGTTCTTACGAAAATAAAAACCAGGAAAATTGCAGGGAAAATGGGAAAAATAATACTTTATTATTTCTCACACTGAACGGGTGAAACGAAGTTCGCCAGGACAGCTAGTAGTAAATAAAAGGTTACTAATAACATCGTGGCTAGTTTCTAGTTGCTATGTTATAGCCATAGTTTACAGTTTTAAAGTTTTTATTACATTTTTTTGAAGTTATACTTCTTTTGGCGCGTTAGGAAAAAATGATGAGGGTAAATTTTTACGATGCGCGCGCACACCGTCACGAAAAACCAACACGATAAAGTTTAGCTATAGATAACATTTTAGTTTTTCAAAAAAAGGTACCAACAAAGTAAAAGTAAGGACATCTGCCTGCCTGCCCTGCAGATTCGTATCGCTTGACTTTAACATCTACTTACTAACAGTTTGTCTGGATCAAAGCATTGTTTTTTCCATTTTCCCGGTTTTTTTTCATAACGATCTTTTTAATTTCATTCTGCTGTCAGTTTCTGAAAAGTGAGAACGACACGAAAGTCTCACAGCTACATTCTGTCATTTCTGCCGTTATTTTGTAGATAAGTAAACACTAAGCACACACTCATCACTCACACTAGCGAAGCTCTTTACTGAACAGATCCTAAGTTGGTAGCACTGTAGGTACTATGGTTTACATACTGGCCACAGATTAAAACTGATACTGGCTGTCTATATTTTGTGATTCTGTATCTGTTTATATTTTGTGATACTGGACTAAACACTGTTCAAAAAAGAAACGTAAAGACAGAGAAATCATAGTAAAAGATGATATCTCTTTCGCTTAGGCCCTCATCATACTGACGGATTGCGAAGAACACAAGCAATGCGTGCGTGGCAAAGTCCTCGCGATCACCCAGCAAACACATTGCGATTGCGCAAACTTTTTACCATGCAAATAGCATTAAGTACGCGAGTTTTAGCCCCTGATGGAAAATAGGGATGTTAGAAGTTTGACATGTCTGTGATGTTATAATTTATTCGATTTCGAGCGGGTTTTTGTTTGAAACCCAACGTGATCGAGATGGTTTTCAAGTACATCTAATAAAATAAAATAGCCTTTTGTTCAGACGATTCACAAACATTTTACAATTAAGCTAGTTCTGCAGTGACAATTTTTTTTTAGTACATTAGTTGATTAAATTATTATTACTATTATTGTTTTATACATTACACTTGATAGATAATACATCAATTCAGTTATTTATTCTTAAGCAATACATTTACAACACATTCCCTAATTTTAATATAACTAAATGTTAACATAATTTAATTAAATTTAATTAAAAAAATAATAATAATCATAATAACAATAACAAATACATATAAACTATAATATTTGGACATGTCTATAAATTTGACTACCATTTTTTTTATTAATTTTATTAATAATAAAAAAATTACATTGATATATAATAAGCAATTATTAAATTAATTACATTGATTATTTCTATGTTATTATTATTATTTTTTAGTTTTCATTTTCATAAATCATGCTATATATTATATTTCTTGTGTTATTTGATTTTTTTTCTTTGGTTTTGACAACACTGGTTATAATATTTATATGTCGTAGTCTGTGTGCCTACTGGCAAAGGCCTCCTCCAAAATTTTCCACTTTGATCTTTCTACTGCTAGTCTTGTCCAAGTCTTTCCAGCTGTTTTCACAATTTCATCGACCCATCTTTTGAACTGTCGTTCCCGCTTTCTTTTTATGTTTCTGGGATACAACACTGTGGCCGAACGGCACCACTTATCTTTCCCTCTTATCATGTGACCTATCCAACTCCATTTTAACTTTTTAATTTTTATCGTAACGTCGTATATCTCTGTCTGTTTCCTAAAATCTTCAATTCTTTTCTCATCAATACTTTTAACACCAACCACACTTCTTTCTATTGAGTGCCGGCATACTTTTAACTTGCCAAGTTGCTTTTTGGTAAGTGCCCATGTTTGGCACCGCTATGTTAATACTGGTAGTATGCAGGTATCAAATAGTTTTCTTTTCAGTTTCATGGATATGTCTTTGTTTTTCATAACGTCTTTTAGACTCCAATACCTATTCCGGCCATTTGCTATTCTTCTGTCTATCTCTTTATCCATTGTGTTATTGACTGATATTATTTGACCCAAATAGGTATATTCCTCAACATATTCAATTATGCCTTGATCTACTATTATTTGATCCTTTATCGTGTTGGTGATCAATTTTGTTTTTTCAGTGTTCATTGAGAGTCCAGTTTTGTTGCTTTCATCTGCTAGTTCTTGTAGCATTATTTGTAACTGATTTGACGAGTTGCTAAGCAGTACAAGATCATCAGCACATCTAAGATGAGATAGATAAACGCCATCCAAATTAATTCCATAATTTTCCTAGTGTGAATTATAAATAAATTTACGCATGTCACTGTAGGAAAATGCATGTAATCACTAATATGAGGCCTTATTGTCATAATAAAAGGTTCACTAATGTTACTAATTCGTCATTTCATTAATATAAATAGATATAAAATCATATATTCATTAAATTTCTCAAAAGAAATCGATTTGAAAGTGAAGTCCTAAAAGCGAAAATATCTTTGAAAGCGATTTATGTTCAAATCCTTTTTTGGCCATATTTATCCTCATGTAATATATATATTGCTGGTATATACGATCTCAAAAATAATAACAAGTGTTTTTTTAAACAAAACGTGTAATAATAGTAGTCTGATCTTTGAAATCTTAGGGTAAGAAGAAAAAATAGACAAAAATACTACTACCAAAGATGAAGCTGTAAAAATAAACCATTCATTCTTGCACAAGTGGATTAACTTTTCAAAGTTTACAAAAAAAATTGAACCATTAAAGCGAGACTATTATTTCTATTATTTTGCCAAAGTTATTAAAATGAATTGGATATATTGATAAAATTTCGAGCCAAATATTACAGTTATAAACCAGAAAACAACAGAAAAATAATAGAATATGTTGGTCACGTAACAAAAATATTTGAGACGTCTCCATGATTATATGTTCATTGGTAAATTTGTACTTCGACGGGTTTTTTAATTCAAAATTTGGGGCGTCCGGCCGTCGTGTTACGGTTGAAGAATAAGCATGATCACATTATTTTGTTTTTTATGTATCTAAATATGATTTGTTCATCTATTAATCACATAATACAGTCAACAATATTTTTTGTTAATAAAACACAAGTTCAAGAAAATATGTTAAGAAGCTTTTGATTTAGAATGTTTTTTTATAATGGATTTATTAGGACAGACAATTGGACGAACCCAAATATTGCAAAAGAAAGTCGATGTAGCGATACCAAAATAAAAATAGTCTTACCACATACTAAGAAAAAAATTAGCTTACCAAAAACATTCTACTTAGGTATATTAATTTCAATTCGCAACACACTGAATAACACCTCAAAATGTGTACCTACCTGGCAGTAGGTGTAACATCTAATAATTTGTTAAGAACACAATTAGCATAATTTAACTCGATATTTTGTAGTTAGACATTTCACTGTATGAGATATATTATATACTTCGCGGAAACCACACTGAATTGTGACACAAAGTTTAGAAAACTTTTTAGAATAGCGTTTACTAATAGACAACGTTGCCAAAGATTATCATCTTATGTGCCTGGATGGCCATCTAACACATTGTGGGAATTAGTGTCTTCAGCTTGTCGTATAGGTATAAGCTAAGAGGATGCCTCTTAGCTTATACCTCTGCCCATCATTCCGGGGATACGGGAGTGAAGTTACTTTACTTTTACGTATTTTTAACCCAGTTCAAAAAACATATAAAATAAAAACTAGCAGTAGCTGATGGTTATACTGAAATGCCTGACCAATGTCTAGGAGTAAGTAAATTAAGTGATATACCTAGTACTTCAATATGACTAAATTAATGTTAATTATTTAATTTATTTATTTATTTAATTCTTTATTGTACACAATTTATGACTTAAAATATGGACAGTGATGAACAGAAATGCACAAAAGGTGGGCTTATCTCTAGGTCTACAGATTTCTTCCAGCCAACCCTAAAACTTAGAATCTGTGATGAAACAGTAGGAGGCATCATGCACAATAAATAAACAACCTAAACATAGAAATAATATAAAAAAAAACTCAACAATGACATACTTTAAAACAATATAACTAATATAAATAAGAAACCTGATTATCACAATTAATAATAAAAACTTTTAAAGAAAGTATGCTGCGTCGCCAGTGCAATCGCCTACGGTGCTACTTGATTAATATATTTGATATCCGGAGTAATTCCGGATCCGGTCCGGAGTAATTTAAGTACTAGCCCTGATGATGCTGTAAAAAGCGAAACGGGTAGGCTATTTATAAAATAATAAAGTATAAGTGATACGTAAAACTGTACAAGTGTTTCTTCATTTAAAAATATGACTACTTGATTATTTTTACTCAAGTTCTAATTTTGATAAAACTTTGCCTGTATAATTCAGGTTTTTGGTGAAAGTTTTCACAACTTTCAAATTTATCGATTACGAACAAAGAAATAATAAAAATGGTATTTCGGTGGTACATTTAATATTGTGCACTACTGTTGCATTGCATGCCACATTATCTGGGATCAAGCTTCTAAAGTGAACACTGCCAACGTGATTAACATCACGTTAATTTAACAAACTACCTGTTTTATATTGCTAACATATTTCTAGTATCACATTCATCGTTATCTCTGTATTTCGTAGGAGGTTGAAAAGACAGCGCAGCTGGCAAATTCTTTATGACATACAGCATACCCACTTAATAAGAAAAAAATTGTATCTATACTTATCAGAAAATTGATAAAGAATGTCTTAATTTCGAAATGTAGCAATGATGAAACATAATACAGTACTTAAATTATCTTTAGTAAATTGTAATTGCATGTTAACCAAACCAGCATTTTCAAAATTTAGAATATGTCAAAGGTTCTCTATAGAGGTGTAGAATTCTGTATCGGCCCAACAGCCTTTATCCTTGACCTGCCGTTATGGTCCTACTTGGCTTGAATATATTCAAGACAAGTCCCTTTCGTGACATTCAGAGAGTATCGAATGACACCACATTATCTAGACACGCGGCAGCGTGTCAAGCCAAGTTTAAGCAAAGAACTGGCTAGCCAGCGCCGAGTGTAATTTTACACGAACAACTTGGTGCCACTTTTAACCCTTTTATAACTCAAAGACCATTTTAAGTAAATACGTAAAACTACGTTTGTGTAATCATATCCATAAGGACATCAAGAATCTCAAATTTCATAAAGCTAGCTCAAACGATTATAAAGATATGAAGGTCTAAAAGTCCTAAAATTTTACGAGTAGTACCTACTGACTGACTGACTGACTGACATACCTGTAGTAGCTAAACCTAACCTACTTCCAGATGACCTAGAAGGATGAAATTTGGAATCCAACTCGGTAATTAAAGTTAGTAAAGGGCTAGTGAACGGATCTATTGGAGTCATAGAGAAAATAATCTGGAATGTAGACAGAAACAACAGTGTACGTAAAATTATTATCAAACTTAATAATTTAACTTATGAACTAGAACGTGTCAAGACTAAGTTTCAGATATTAAATTTCCTATTTGCTTAGCTTACGCTATTACCATCCACAAATCACAAGGACTTAGTCTGGACAGCGCTCTTCTCGACATAGGCACTTCGATATTTAGCAGAGGACAGGCCTACGTTGCTCTCTCCAGAATTAAAACACTAGACGGAGTACACCTTATCAATCTAGGAGACAGACTAGGATCTCTAGTCAAATTAAGGCACAAGATAGTTACATACTAGAATATAACAGATCGTTATATCGCCCGGATTTGGCAAATTTAAGCATAAACAGAAAGCGTATCAAAAATGTAGCAACTAATAAATGGGCAATGCGCATTATTATCTCTAACATTCAAGAGCAAGAAACGCAAGAAAAAATTGAAATTAAATACCTGCCTGGTTTTCTTTACAAAAAGTTATGATATCCCACCATTTTTTGTTACACAAACACTAGACACTACCTTGAAATAACACCTGAGCGAGTTATTCATGGAATGTGTTGGTGGTGGTGTGTTTACAACATTTGAAAATCGAAATTACAAAACCATATTACAACGATCAATAGAACGCATTTGACAAAATAGTACCTTTGGTAGGTAATAATGATCAATAGTATCTATTAGTATTAGTATTATTATATTAGTATTAGTATTCACGGCCACATCCCGTTTCGCCCGTGTTAGTCCGGGCTCCTTTGTAGAATAGACCATCTGCCTTCCTTGCCAGGCAGCTCGTAAAAGGCGAGCATAGGCTCACCTTCACTAATACCGTGACATCTGACTAGGTGCCAGAGTTTAGCAGCGACTCGTCCGAATTGGTACCACCGCCTTACCTATTCCTGACGCCATAACGTCATGACGTGTTCAGGTTCGGAGGGTGAGGTAACCGGTCAACTTACTTTTGCTCGAGGCCTCACATCCCGGCGTCAGGTTGGCAACGCACCATTACCGCATTGGTGTCTCTAGGCGGCGTGAATTTCTTAACATCAGGAAATCCGTCTGCTTATTTGCCTTCCAATATTAGGCAATTCCAATGTTAGCGCGTTATTTTTATTAGCACATTTTTCTATTTTTTTGTTGATCGAGCCCGGGACCTCTGAAATCCAGTCTTATTATTTACTTATTTACTCTTCTAATTAAAGCATATTAACTACATTTAGAAAATCGAAAAATAAAATAATTATTATTATTAATAATAATAATAATAATAAATTATCTTTATTTCACGTAAACCTACAAGAGCGGGCCTCTTGTATGACGCGTCTATACAATAATAAATCTATCACCGGATCGGAACGTGGCCTCACACTGAGGAGACCCGGCAAGAAATTCAGCGGGCTTGTCTTTTTTTCTTATTTTGAAATATGTTTACAATAATAAATGTAATGATACATTAGAATTATAGGAGATTGGCATGAGAAGCAATTAATCCTAAGCCGTCTTATCTGCTAAATATTCAGCAATGTTATAATAACCCTTTTCATTTAATTTACGTTTGACACATTTCTTAAATTTATTAGTTGGAAGTTCTTTCATATAATTGGGAAGTTTATTGTAGAACTGTATACATAGGCCCATAAAAGAATGACTTACTCTGTGTATTAAATCAAATAAAATAATCAAAAATTATTTGCTAGTGTGCTGTTTGGAGCTTAAATTAGCCTTCAAAAGTACTTACCCTATTTTCAAACATCTCTTCCGAAAGTCTATGGGATTTTGGTAAATTGGTCATTGTTGCAAATAAGAATACACCCCGCGCACCGTATCGAAAAATCTTTTTTTTTATTTGATTCAGGATTTAAATAATGAAAGAGTATAAAACAATTCATGCCATCGAAATTCTATCAGCAGATTTTTAGAAAATCGCATACGTACTTGATAAAATTGACTGATTAGGTATCGAACCGCATTACTGATTATCATAATCAAATTTAACGATTACAAATGTAGTCATGATTTTACTCACGTTCAGTAATCCAGATTAAAAGTAATTATGATTGATGTAGTCATGATTACTTTTAATCAGATTATTAATCTGATTACAAAAGTAGTTGATTACGTCCAACTCGTATGCGAAATTTTTTATCTGTTTGTTACTTCTTCACGCAAAAACTACTAAAGTGATTTTAAAACAATTTCTATGGTGACTATTACTCATATACATCATTTTTATTTTATTGCTGATCAACGCAAGCCCCATATCATGAGACCACTTGACTAACATAGCAAAATCTTTCTGTTACTAAAATAATGCTTCATTAGCGGTATTTTCAACAGCTCACAAGAATTGCAATTGAAAGCCATAATGTCATGACGTGTTCCGGTCCGGAGGGTAAGGTAGCCGGTAAACTTACTTTTGCTCGAGGCCTAACATCTTGACCTCAGGTTGGCAACGCACCATTAACACCTTTGGTGTCTCTAGGCGGCGTGAATTTCTTACCATCAGGAAATCCGCCTGCCTGTTTGCCTTCCTATAACATAACAAAAAAAAAACCATTAGCTAATTCAATTCGCGTATAATCTGTTTTATTAAAATAATATATGTTTTGTAGGATTATGGAGCTGTAAACCGATATTGATGTCACCTAATAAATATAAATCATATCTTAAATGAAGCAAGTGTGGCCTGAATTGTGTAGTTATGATTTTTGTGTTGCATTTATGACTGTTATCTACATAAATTGTTGAACCACCTCCCTTGCGTGATTTACGTGATGAGGCAAACATATGATAGTCTTGTACAACTTAAACTATCCGTTATGTTAACTTTAGATAGCACAATTACGTCTATATGTTCTAATGACGCAAAAATTTTAATAATAGATTGATATTAATGTGCATGCATATTAAGTTTATATGAGAGTTAGGTAGTGAGTTTATGATATCATTTAAGTTAGAGGAGTGTGTAAATTCTGATATATCAGCAATAATTAAATTGTTAAGGTTACTAACCATGATATATGTCGGCGCAACCACGTTAGTTCCTCTGAAAAACTAGAATAATTAAGTTGAATAATTTGATGATATTCAGAAAATTAGTTTATAAAGCATCAGTTGATTACTTTGAGTTTATTGCGATGTGAAGATCACACACCTGCACCTGCGTCCTGCACGTGCGCCGAGCCTTATAAGTACGGCCGCATTGGAAGCGATAAGGCATTTCACGATTCACACGCCTGTCTGGGACGTCGTTACGCTGCCCGTTAAATAAACGAAATCTAAAAACACTTGTGAAGTTTGTTTGAGAAGATCCAAAGTGAGTCATCATCATGGAAACGACAATTGTGGCGTCAGCAATGATGACGTCACACTTTTTAAATACTATGGAGTACGGACGTTCCTCATTCGTCATATCTATAATATAAAAATGAATTGCTAAATGTGTTGGTAAGCGCATAACTTGCAAACGACTGAACCGATTTGGCCAATTCTTTTGTTATAGTGTTAGTTATTTACAGAAGAAGGTTCTTATGAAAAGAAAAAGGGAACATTACAGGGAAAATGGAAAAAACAATACTTTGTTTTTCCTATACTAACTGAACGGGTGGAACGAAGTTCGCCGGGACAGCTAGTATAATATAATTATTTGAAGGTTCCTAGATACTTGACTTTGGAATATTAAGACTTATTAGCTATTGCATGAAGATCGACCAAATTTCATATGATGTACACCTTTTCATTGCAATCGCTGCGGGCTCTGATCTAAATTCAGAGCATCTCTAAAGAAAATCGCAATGTTGCTTATTGCCACTTTATAAGTGCAACATGTAAGGCTCTCAGTAGCCAGATATAGGTAGGGGAAAAGGGGGAAATGGGAGTCACTTAAGCGATAGTTAAAATAACGAAAAAAAATGTTGTGCTATATTTATCAAAATAATTTGCTTACATACTCACACTAATTGTCTGTCAGTCTCAATTTTATTTTTTTCATTTGGAATCATACTTTGACAAAATAGAAGTTTTTAAAAAATGTCAGCCTTGACCACCATTGCCCTGACATGCGGGTAATTGTAGTCAGCCTGTAGGACGAAGAGGGTCAAGGTTCCAAT
>NJDD01005261.1:6596-30607 GCA_002245505.1 Calephelis nemesis
CCGCCGCCACCTTCATTGAACTGAGAGCACCACTGGAACAAAGCAGTAAACACTTTATTTTCATTTAAAGGAGTTCATTTCTGACTGATATTCCCAAAAAATAAACTGATTTTTTCACTTCAACCCTATATCACGTTACACAATTTATGGATAGGCCCCGTAATGGCTTATAGGCAATGTATCTCACAATATTAAAACATAGAATAATAGATTCTAAAATACATTTTAGATTTTTATTTAACCTTCTTAAAAAAGGAGGTTATTTGTTCAATTTTTATATTTTTTAAACATTTATTTCAGAGGTGGACGCATTGCTACCAAGTCTGGGTCTAATAATGGAATCTCCCTGAGAAGTGAGACAATATTATATTATAATAATGATATCCGAGTTGGATTTTAGCAGTTTTACTGCATTTATTTTGTATATGTTTTTTGATGTCTTAGTTTAGAATGTATTTAATTGCAAATGGGTAATTCTTCAACTGATTAAAAAAAGGTAATGTTTTGTTGTCTTGACTGAAACTTGAAGCTACAGATAAGGTATAATATAATATATTAGTTGTGATGCACCAACCTCTTCAAATTTTTTACATATGAGAGTGAAAGCCTTGAATATAGCACTTGTGTTTCCTGTGACAGTGACAATGCGCTCTGGACATGATCCATCTGATATGTTGATCTTAGCTCCTGACTGGAAAAATAAAATAAAATCAGTTACTTTTCTAAACTATTGCGTGTTGGTACCAAGTTTTATGAAAAATATAGACCGAATGTGTTTTCAGTACAGAGAAATTCAAAAACCGAGACTAGTTTGCCACTAGCACCCAGCTAATTAGTATGTAGTTACTGATGAGGTGGAGACTTTTGCGACTACTTGTCTGAATTGTTACAAGCTTCAACATTACTTATTCCTGCTGTTGTAACATCAATTTTTAACTACTTTCAATTTCCAGTCTGAATGATATGGTGGCCAGTACTGTATACTTTTTCAAGAGATTTAATTGATTTTCCAACTTGAAGCTGGTAACGGATCATTGTTAAATTGTGTAATTATATATTACAAATTTATTAATATATACATAAAGTGCTTATAGTAGTTTTAAAATAACCATAACATAATGACTAATTTCTAAAAGTAAATATTGGTATATCATACGAAACAAAAAGTGGATACTATTTATGGTTATAAAGCTACATTTTCTATAAAATGTTACATTATGTTAATTAAAATTGGTTTAGTAGAAGTAACATTATGTGCCTCTCAAAGTTATAGCTAATGTACGGAAAACCGGTGGTTTCTATATCACAGTTTTTATTTATAAGAAAAACTTTAATTGTTATACAGAGTTAGTACTTAATTTATAAATAGCTCAATGTTGAGATATCCTAGGTACTTAGTCATAAGGAAACAGTAGACATCTCTCTTAACTTTTTAAAAATGTACTATTACATACATGTTCAAAACATATAAAAGTTTATAAATAAACTTTTCTTTTATGCTACAAACTAGGAAGTCTTATACTTCTACAATTTAATTTTTTTTAAATGTCACACAATGTAAGAATGTAGCTGTATGTGTGTATAGTAATAGTAATAACATTACTTAACTTTCATTACATACTTAATAAATACTAAAATGCTGTGTACATAAGTACTTACCTCTTCTCTGAATCTTTTCACAATTTCTCCTTTCTTGCCTATTATACTACCGACCTCCTAAAAAAGACAAAAAAAAATGTTTGATTTCCAACAAACTATTATCAGCATTAAAAAAAAATCATGGCATAATACAATTGTGCAATGAGAAAACAAACAGTCACATCGAGATTTATATAGTGTTAAGATTTCCTGTCTGATGTCCAATAATAGAAAGAGCATAGCAATTCTTCAGTATAATAATAGATGCACCAGGGATGTGCAATGACAGTTTTAGTGGCATTGTATCAGTTTGTTCCTGGCAGCTAGGTCGGTTGACTCTCACAGTATGTGAACAATGCTGGTGTGTCTGTCTAGGCGACACGGCAATTCATCTTGACACAACATAAATAGATACGAGATGAATGTCACAAGTACACATTAGTTCAAAGAACTTTGCACTGAAAATACAACGTCTGGACGGTTGATCATTTATTTTATTAAATGACATGTAAACATATTCAGTATTCATATAGCTGTCATATTTGAGAATTTAGTATAACTTTAATGTGTTAAATTTTATAAAATATGAAAATTGGAGAAATTTCGAGAAACAATTTATAGGCAAATAATTAGAACCAATATAGATAAAGGAAATAAAATCTTAATTAAAAAAGGCAAATCAACATGTTTGATGAACAACATGAAAAGTTGGCAATGTGCCAGGTATACTTTGTATTGGATAAAAGCCAATCAAATATCTATAGCTAGACATTAGTATGTGTCTAATAGTAAAATAGGTACGTACATTTGTTAAGATCAATCTCAAATACAGATCACAATAATTTTCATTTGTGTCATGCATCAATGCATGAGATGGGAGGGATAAATGCTGTCTCTGGTAGTATTTGCTTTCAGTGTGTTATCTATACACATTTTATAATAACCAAATATAAACTTTTTGTCTTATTTACGTGTTAATATTATTTAGAAAGCTGAATAAATTTGGTTAGGATGGGAACTTCATTGACAGACAAACAATAGCAACATATTTTCACTTTTCTGATACTAACATGCATACAATACGCCTTCAGCTAATAATTGTAGCCGTGTCTACATGTCCAGGGATAAACAGACATGAAGATACTTTTTTAGTGAATTAATAAAGCCAGAATATGTGTTTTAAGAAGTCATTAAGATATTTAAGGATACCAACATATCCTTTCACATTGTAGTGTGCACCAAGAAGAAATTGAAAAACGAACTCCCTGGCAACTGGGTCTATTACGTATCTGCCTTATTTTTTTTGTATTAAGTTTGCGTAATCTTACTTGGATTGTACACTTCTTTGTTTATTCTTGTCACAGGCCATCAAATAGAAATCTAATAGTAATATCTGCCCTGATTTGAAATCATACACTTTAGAAAACTTTACAGAAAGGGATAAAAATTGTTATAAATAACTTATAAACATGTTTATGTAAGTGGTAAACATAATTAACAACATTTAACTAACTTAATCAGTGTATAAATAAATAAACAAGGAAGTTATAGATTGATTTGATCGACTGGGCATAGCATATTTGAAAGTAGCAACAATGGAATGTGCTATTGAATAACAACAAATGTTTGCTCTGTATTATGACAACTGTAGTAAATACAAGACCACTTTAAATTGTACAACAATTTATTGATAAACTAATATAAGTGTCTATAAGGACTAGCAGTTTCATTTAACTTGGCCTTTACTGTACCGATTTTAATGTAGATTTGAGGTTTGGCCTATGTCACTCAGGGTTAATGTAGCATTCTAAGGGTGAAAGAATTTATAAAATCGGTCCCGTAGTTTCGGAGCCTAATCATTTCAAACAAAAAATCAAAAATTTCCTTTTTATAATCTTATATTGGATATAATTCCTAAAATTGAAATTATTTTTATAACATATTTTTATGTGATAAGATAGTAAAGAAGCACATGGCTCTCTTGATGGTAAAAGATAAACATCAGGTTGAAATGACAAAGCAGTTTGTCCACACTAATTCAAATGCACTTCTTTGTTTGCCTGAGATTTATCTAAATGTTTTAAGATAGTGAACAAGCACACAACTCTTGATAAGAAATGAATATGGCCTATTAATATTACAGGCACTTTCTGTAACCAGGCCTTATGGTCAAATGTACAGGCCATCCCACCCATAAGAACTAGGCAGAGCCAAACACTGTCATTATATTGGTAGAAATAGGTGAGGGGTAGATCTGTGCTGCAGTAAGTCGCTAAATAACACTGTACTACCAGTGTTATTGTTCATAATCTATTAAGCCTATCCACATCTTACAGTCTGACACTTGAGATAGTCTATTCTACAAAGGAGACCTGGATCGATAATGGGATGTAGCATTAATTTAATTAAAAAATTTACACATTATCTCAATAATTTAGTTCTGCAGGATCACATCTTACAATAAAAATGTGAAACTGTGGAAACATCAATTAACATTTCTTGGAAGTCTTTTATCATTATACTTAGTTGTTTTTCAACCGGCACATGAAATTAGTAAAATAAGCTTTTTATATCTTTAGTTAGTCTCAATACTGGCACTTGGATGTGAACAACAAACAAACATATTTATAATATTAGTATGGATAAGACCTTATTTACAGTTAAATGAAGTGCGGAACCTATTTAACTTTTAAGCTCGCTAATAATGCGGTTGCAAAAAGTTTAATAGGTAATAGCAGTTAAAATATGAAACTAATTGATTACATGGAACTTTTAGAATAGCTATTCATGCAGTTTAAGACGGTCATTAAGCATGTGCAATGTATTGAGTTAAGAATCCTTTCAAGTGCTTGTATTATAACAAGATTTAAAATACATCAATGGCATATTAAATTAAAGTTGATCTTAATCTTTGTATACTATAATTAGTTTTTGAGGGTTTATATTAGATTCAAGATGAATAACTTAAAATACTGTTCATTTATTCAAATTTCAAATACTAATTACAAGTTTGAAAATTTAGACTTACAATTTTGTAATTGGTTAAAGTTGAAAAATTTGAAAAATTAAGTTAGAGCGCACTACCAAATATAACCAAACATAATAAAAAGAATTAAAATTTAATAAGCTAACTTACCTTCCCCTGCATAATCAGTCTGATAGTTAGAGTGACTTTTGAGTCTTCTTCATGGAGTGCAGGGGCTTTCTCCATATCCATGCTGGAGGAGGAATCCGATGTGTCTCGCGGAATTTTGGCGGCGTAGGACTACGTGTGGGCAGGGAACACTCCACTCAATCTAATGGCTGGGACTCTGGGGCTCTTGGCACGCACTGCAGGCAGGGTAAGCTGGAAAACAGGTGTACATCTCAGAAGGGGTATTCTTAGGTACGAGCGCTAAAGGTGAAGGATTTGGGTATTTTTAATAAGTACAAAGCGAAGCTTATTACCAAAATCTCATATGTACAGTGATCATAAGCAAGCGTAACGGAATTAGGGCGGCTAATGAGGATCTTTACACAATTACAAGCTAAACTTGTACTAAGTACGACCGGATTGCACGGCGGTAATGCGAGCCGGCTCGCCTAGCCTAATGGGACCGTTATTTGAACTCGGGCCTCGGGACGACATAACCTCAGCGAAGTACCTCATGGCAAGCCGACCGGGATATCGATCTTACAAATACCAAACAATGGTTAATGATTCCTTAGCACCTTACCTCGTATAATTTTTGCCGATCAACAATAACATAACAAATCTTAACACTAATATTATCACCAAGTTGTGTAAAAAACTACACTTATCACAATTTACTTTTAATCACATTAAAATTAAAAAATTAATAAAACCGACGCAGGTGACGCGTCGGCTTCAAGCTTGTAATTGTCAGTGAATGCAAGAAAGAGACAGATGAAGGTTAATAAACTAAGCACGAGAGAAAGATAGAAATATAAATGGCGACTAGGATGGCAGCGCTTCTTGCGCTCCTAGCGGAAAATAAAATAATCTTTTGACATTTTGACAGTCGCTAAAAACAGATAATGATAAATTTACATATTGCTTTGTGTCATATTATAATAATATGTAGCCCAATAAAATATGTAATCATTACTTTATTTATTATTTATATATATTTTTTATTAATATAAAAATACATACTATGCAGAATACAAAGGTGTATTTAATTCTACATGATATTTTCTACCAGTCTAGCTATGTAACTTTATTTGAAACATAGGTAGGTAGTTAACGGTTTACATAGGAAAGTCATTTATAATTTGCGTTTGCAAATGATAGGTACTCGATTAGATAATAGCTTCATCCTTATTTCTATAAATTATGTCACGTAAAGATAAATTCTAATGACTATAAACGTTTTTATCGTCTCTTTTCAATAATTAAATCTAAGTTCGCTGTCCACAAAAGTTTAAATCTAGGTAAGTACCTAGGACAGTAGGTATGTACGTAAACGTAGGTAATTATTAACGACACCACGCACACATAATAACCTACTTTATTTTTTCAAAACTAGAACAAGTTCCTATTTCATAGTAATCGTTTGGTAGATTTCAATAATTAATTAATTGCCCATCAACCAGTCCACAAGACGGCGACGCACCTACAACATCTATGGTGTCTTTATGCGACGGTTGTCCCATAATCAGGAGAACCGTGTTCTAATAGAAAAACCCAATAAAATGAATAATATACATAAAGGTAGGAACCTATTTTATAAAGTACTTATCTATGTTAAAAAACATCTTGACATATTCACCATTATAATTTATATTTACAATTTTTGTATGTTGTTAACTTTATTACATAGACTAGCTGAGCCGGCAGACGGTGTTCTGTCTTAAGTATAAACAGTGTTTTTTATGTGATCGTTTTGCCGACAATAATAATAATTTATACTTACAACAAAACAAAAATTAGCAAAATCAGTCAATCCGTTCACGCATGATGCGTGACCGAGGTAAGTAGTGATTCATTTACATATTATATATTATGACTAGCTTTTACACGACTTTGCTCACAATAAACTCAGATGTAGGTAGGTAAGTCAGATATAATTTCTTTCAAGTTGGATCAAACTGAACGCGCTTTACAAAATTTGATTTAAATCGGTTAAGTAGGTAGTCTAGATGTGCATCGCGGGCACAAAACGTTAATGAGGGGGATATTGTTTTATTTTGATTATATCTTTAGTTAATGCAATATAAATACATTACCTGGCTACCTAATTACTTTAACGTCATTCCAAATGGAAAGACAAGAATACCTCTTACAGAATAGTACTACTATATACCTAAATAATGCGCTTCGGCTTTAGACTTTTTACTATTTTTACACTTTATACTTTTATTTTTAAATTGGCTGACCTAATCTAAATTTAGGGGAAATAACTTATTATGTAATAACTACCCTATATAGGTAGATATCTTTAAAATATAGCCGAAGCGCATAATTTAAATGGGTACTATAGATAGGTGCACTGTTCTAGCATCTCATAAAAAGGAAAATAACATAAAGGAAGATACATGAATAAATCCTGCTCAATCACTGAAAAAACCGTTTGAACTGCTAAACATTAGTGAAACAAGTTCAAGGGTGAAGGGGCCTTTAATGAGGTCTGCCTATTTACGCAGATCGTTACTGCCCGCTTACTAACGTTTTGATCGTTAATTGCGGGATCCCCTTCTTTTGAAGATGCCTTCGCGTGGCTTACTTTCAGTGAAACGTGATTTTGTGGTATTAGGTTAGTACTTACCAAAAAAATCATGTTCCTCTGCAAGCATTTAATTTTAAAAAAGCTGAGTGCATGTTTAGCAATCACTACATAATATAAAACAAAGTCGCTTCCTCTGCTCGTTGGTCGAGTGCCTAGCGTACACGCCTAACTACACTGACCAACCGCGAGGCTGGGGTTCGATTCCCGATGGAGGCAGGCATTTGTGTGATAAACATTTAAATGTCTGCATTTCCGGGTCTGGGTGTTTATTAAATTTATTCTGGTATCTATTTAAGTATTTCTTATATTAGAATCGTTGACTAACACACATAACACAAGCATATAATTTGCTTACTTTGGGGCTAGATTCAATTTGTGTAACTTGTCCAGGAATATTTATAATTTAGAAATATTTATTCTCTGTACCTTTGTATGCTTAAATCTTTAAAATTACGCAACGGATTTTGATGCTTTTTTTATATAGATAAAGTGTTTAAAGAGGAAGGTTTATATGCATCTATATTTACACCCGGGCGAAGCCGGGGCGGGCCGCTAGTCTTATATAAACACGAATCTTTATTTCCTTAGGTCACCCCTACACGTATTAAAGGATGGATCGATTTTACTAATTATTTTTTACCGACCAACCGCGAGGCTTGCGTTTCAAACGGGGCAGGCGTTTGTGTGATGAACGTTCAGATTCCTGCATTTCCGGGTCTGGGTGTTTATTAAGATTATTCTGGTATCTATTTCAGTATTTCTATGTTATTAGAATCATTGAGTAGATAATACCCATAAGACATGCATATAATTTGCTTAAATTGGGGTTAGATTCAATTTGTATAATTTGTCCATGGATATAATATGTTATTATTACTTATATACTGCTAACTTACGCATTTTTATACAGAACCTATTCACAAAGGATTGAAATATATTGTTTCCAATTCATATCCGATTGAGGTACGTAATTATTGAAGATATTTATTATTCAGTCTCGATGTTTATTGACGGGTTAACTGTATGTTTACTAGTAAGAATACACGACTAATTCCGCAAGGCCCCGGTTAAATTTCTGACAGATACAGGTCTTATACGGTTTGGGTCATAAATAATATAAAGAATAAGATAGATTAAATGGGTTGTTACTGTTCAAAAGTCTAGTACCTACTAATAAAACACATTTATCAAATTATTAAGATGCATACGATTCAGCTTTTATAATAACTATATGTTTATTTAATACTAGCAGCCCACCCGGACTTCGCACGGTTATGAAATATGCATATAAACCTTCCTCTTCAATCACCTTGCGTATTAAAAAAAGACCGCATCAAAATCCATTGCGTAGTTTTAAAAGATTTAAGCATACAAAAGGACATAGGGACAAAAGAAGCGACTTTGTTTTGTATTTACTATGTAGTGTTGAGAGTTTAAAAGTGACTGACGGATTTCCACTTTGAATGGTACAAATGGTTGACATTTCATTTATATATTATTAACAGAAAATGCCAGAAAATTACTGCTTATAATTTGATGAAAGCTAGGTGGTATTTAATTTATTATGTCGCAAGCCAATCGAGAAAATGTATTGAGCCGGTCGAGATTTTCCTGGGCACACTCCTATACACTGGCATATTGCGTCCATATTTCTGTGCTTGCCACTATCATGTGCCAGTATGGGGTTAAGATAGCCAACGATAACATAACTCACCTAAATTCCTAATGTACCTTCTAACAATATATGAAAAGAAAGAATAAGAATCAATCTTTTCTATACCTATCCGAATAAAACTATTTACTAAATTGGAAGACAAATAACAAACGGAGAAACGTAAAGCAGATTGTTGTCATTTTATCACGCAATTACTGTAAAATGGCGTAGGTAATAACCATTTCATTCCGAGTTATTTAATTTGTTTGCTGGATCAAGGTTCCTTGAAAGAGTTTCGCAGATTACGAGACCGTTTTTTATTTACTTTACTATGAGGGGAAAATTACCTCCTAACATTGAGCTATATTTTTTTCTTTTTGGATAATGCTTTTGCAGCTTTTTATTAGAATTAAGTTTGCTTTTTATTCTAAGATTTTGCTTAGTAAAAAACTAATGAATCTAGTCTTGGTACTGTCATATTTTCTATATTAAAACTTGCAGAATTATAAAACTTTTATTTCGGATTTATGTCTATGATTTATTAAAATATTTTTTGAAGTGAAAACTTCTTTAGCGGCGTTGCGCACTTTTTTGGAATGGGTAAAAACTTCTAAACTCGCGTCAGGACACGTGACCTGATCGAAAATTCGTAAGACGGCGTAGACGCTTGTGCGAATTTTTGTGTTGTCATGTTTGTGTACGACAGCACAATAAATGAATATTGTATTCTATCACATAAATTATAGTACTTTCATAATGATAATTAAAGCAATTCGTGCAAAATTATTTCGTAACCATTTCAAAATATCAAAAATGCATAACGTTAATATTCAAATTTTCACTTCTGCCGGCACTCCCGGAGTGCAACCCGTCGTTTTTTTATTGTGGTAATGGCTTCTACTGTGACTATATTGAATGATTAAGCCAATACTTTTGTAGCTTGTGACTGTGCAAATCAAGCAAAGTTCAGTGATTGACAATTGTCTATGAAAGAGTTACAAAAACTAGGAAAATCAGTATTTTTTTTTAAAAGTATCTTCACGCCCATAACTCCAAAGGATTAGTCAGAAGCACAACTCACGACTAGCGGAAGACACTAAGTCCCATATTGTGATAGGTGGGAAGCCTGTCACCAATCGGGCACATAGCCAATCCTGCGAAACGTTAATTTTATTAAAAAAATGAAAATATACATTTTCTGTTTTTATTGTTGCCCGACCCGGGGATCGAACGGGACCTCAAGAAGTCAAGTCCAATGCCAGACACTAGACCACAGAGGCGATTTTTTTTAATGCCAGATTAAACATCAGTAACCAAATAGAATTAAGGCGGTAAACTCGCACATTGCACAATTGGCATTACACCCCAGTCACAGGAAAACTACGCACCTTTAACGTATACGGTGTCTTAAAGACCATGGTTGACTCTTGTTCGCTACCTTTAGACATAACAAAATCTGCCCGGTCAAATTTCATTACATTGTTGGATCACAGTTTACTTTAAAAATGGAACTAAAATCAATAAATATCCAATATGATCAATGTGATGTCTAAATAATATCCTTCTTTTCTTCAATTTAATAATCTTACATATTATTCATGTTCATAGAAAAAAATCGTTTTTTTTTTGCGAACGAACGACGTTTACATTTATTTATTTGCATTAAGATTTAGTTTAGATTTACATTACATTTAGTTGTTTTTATACAATAAATATTACAGTTTCGTTGTATAAAAGAGTCACCACGTATTCAAGGATCAAACAAATTTGACAACTTGTGACAAGGATGAGGGGAAGGGTCAAAATAGCAGAAAATTGTGTGACCTAAATTATGGATGGACGCTTTGATGTATTTTGAGTTCATTGAATAAGGCGGAGTGCACACCTCACTTGTTTATTTCAAAGAGGGTTTCATACGCTTATTTAGTTAGCTGTAATTACTGAGGTTTTTTTTTGTCTATAGCATTTTGAGCCAAAGTCCGTGCGAAATTGTTCATTTTTCGCGCGTTCGCACATTATTCATTAGATGGTAAAGTTCGTTTATTTGTTCCTTCAGACTTGAAATCAGTGATTAACAATGTCGTGTTCAATTTCGGAAGATGGGATAGTCGGTAAACTTACCTACACATAACTGCAACTTAATTAACACCACGTCTAATGTCGGAGTCGTGTATTTCTTACGACCAGGAAATTATTTACTTGTTCGAGGTTTTTAGGTTTCGGGAGCCAAATTGGAGGGAAGGAAGGTGATAAACGGAAACTTTGCAAATTCGACATGTCTGTCTGTCGGTCCGTTCGTTTGTCGCAGTAAATTTTTCCCAAACTATTTGGACTACGCATGTAGTTGAAAATTGAAAATAATTTTGAATTAGAAACTTAAATTATATGCATATCATGCTTTATAAAAATTCTTGTAGCGGTTTAGCTGTGAAAGCATAACAGAAAGACACATTTTCACATTTATAAAACTAGTATGTTGGTTTATTATTGTCCCCGTGTTGGTCTGGGCTCCTCTGCAAAATATACCACCTGCCTTCCTGCCAGGTAGCTCGTAAAAGGCGAGCATGGGCTTACCGTCACTAACACCGTGGCATCTGACTAGGTGATAGACTTTCGCAGCGACTCCCCCGTATTGGTACCACCGCTTTACATATTCCTGCCGCCATAACGTCACGACGTGTTCCGGTTCGGAGGGTAAGGTAGCCGATAAAGTTACTTTTTCTCGAGGCCTAACATCCCGGCCTCAGGTTGGCAACGCACCATTACCACCTTTGGTGTCTATAGGCGGCGTGAATTTCTTAACATCAGGAAATCCGTCTGCTTGTTTGCCTTCCAATATCATAAAAAAAATGTACCGTAGACTTGTCATTGTATCTCGACGTAGAAGTGAGGTAGAAAAATAAACTTATATTATTTTTGGTCCCAGAAAAGTACTGCAATAATGTGGCCACTAAAATTTAAACGTAAGTTTGCATGAATCCACACCACCCTGTCATTAGACACACTCCGCTTGTGATCCAACAGCTAACAAACAAGGAATGAGGCAGTCCATTAGTGCCCAGATCCTCTTTGAAAACACGGTGCATTTTTAACAAATATTTACGACCGGCTTTTAAAAGTAACCTTACTTTGAAGAAGGTTCTTATTTTAATACTAAAAAACTATTAGTGCAAAAAGTGTGGAAAGTTTGAAATTTTATTTAGAAGGAAAATGTTTTTGTAGAAGGGAATTATTTTTGTCTTAGGTTTGATAAGAACTAGTGGTCGCCCGTTGGTCGATATTCGACTACATTACATTTCAATATCTTGTTGATAAGAACGCCATCTTCATTTTTCAAAGTAGTTGGTACTTTGTTTCAAAACTTTTTAGTGCGCCATCTGTGATCTTTTATCGTTATGATCAATATATTTGTTTGTGTGTGTCAAATGCATGGTAGTCTGGGAAATGTTTTATTTATTGATTAAATGTACTTTGTAAGCATTATTGTTGAAAAATATTAGCGTCCTGCGCTTCTCCTACGCATAAACTATAAGTGTGCCAAATTTTATGGTCCTGGGTTCAAAGTTCACGTCGGCGTCGCGTATTAATATATAGATAACGAACCAAGTTCAAATGAAAATTAAAAATAACAAAATATAGGATCATTTTTTGTTTCTCATTCAGTAATAAGACTCATATTAGAAAAGTAAGTATGATCTATTTATTTCCTGTATTGATTACGGAGTCTTGAAGAATGCATCAACTGTCTACCAGATAGTAAGAGGTTATCATAAGTTTATTAGTCCTCAAAACCTCGCCCGATATTGTATCAACTTATTACTTACCGTCCGTCTTAACGTTAATTTTACTCATCGCACTCCAATTGTTATTCTAAATCTTTTACTTTCCAATCAATCAAACTGTGGAATTCCTTTCCTGTCGTGATTCGTGACAGCCCTTCTTTACCTAATTTTAAAAAAAAGGTTGAAGGAACATTACTTATCGTTGACACAATAACATACTCATATTTTATCATACTAACATATTTTAATAATTATAATTATGCCTGTTTTATTTTTTACACACTTGATTGTTATATTTTATTTATTTGTTTTAAGTATAGCTATAGTTAATTGTTTTTTTTTTGTACACGATGCCTTCCATTTTATTTTCACAGCTTCATTTTTCTGGGTTGGCTGGAAGAAATTTCTTTAGTTAGTGATAAGCTCGCCTTTTGTCCATTTTTCCCTTCTCGTGTATTTTGTGTATTTTTGTTTTTTTTGTGTGCAATAAAGTGTTAAATAAATAAATAATTTTTACTCAGAGTTCGTATTGTGCAAATTTAATTATAGTCAGATTTCAAAATCAACGCATGATATCAATGATTAAAATTAGAATCTAAATATAATTACGATTATAAGTATATACAATGATTGCATAAAGGTGAGTATAGACTAGAGCATTTATTTGTAACAGAAAAACGAGCCGCTCTATGATATATACTAGTTTTTAATCTTTAGCACACCAGACATTGAGCATGCTCACCGTTTTGTTACAACAATTATAGTTGTACAATCTAACGAGTGTATTGTTGTAACATATATAATATACATATAACAATCCAATAGTTTTTCTTCTATTGTAAATGTTCATTTGGCATCATCTTCTATCTCTAGTTTTCTTTCTTATTTTAATATAATTCATCAAGAAAAAAACGCAACTTGTAGATCCCACATTTTAAGAAAGAATAAACGCAAGGACAACGAAATATTACCTGTAAATGTACTCGCTGTAAGCATTACACCGAGCAGGAACGTTACATTACATAGAAATGCTTTGGAAACTGAGCTTTTATCAGTATTGTACCTTCTATTCGTAAGAACGTTATATTACACAGAAATGCTCGAAAAAATGCCCTAGTCTATACTCACCTTAATGCGCAGATTTCAGCGTAGACATAGCTTTCGTAGGCTGCATTTGCTACGCGGAGGGTGAGAAGCTTCGTGAACGTAGAAGCGAACGAGAGGTCATTTACAGAGACGCTACACAGACGCTGATATGCTACGCGTAAGCAGAGCCGTTACGCGAACTTTAGACGTCTTATTCATAGGCTAAATTATTACTAGGTTCAGCCTGGTTTTATGGTCTTTATGACATTGTGATACAGACCATAATATCAACTTTAGCCTTTGTTTATTAATAATTTAGGCTCGCTCTTATTAATAAACAAAGATATTGTAATGTTTTTTCATGGTTACCTGCTTATTCACGAAATTTAATTGTTGGAAAAAAGATGCGTTTTTCTTTTCTCTTGATTTCGCCAAAATTCATTACTGAAATCTATTATCTATACTAATCTTATTACAAAAAAATGTTCTTTTTTTAAAGTTAATGTTTAATAATTGTTTTGTTATCTTTCGGAATGCCTTAAATTTCCTTTTTTTAACTGTTAAACGTAAATAATATATTTCAATTATTTAAATAAAACAATCGTGTACAAAAAAGTCAGCTTTTTGAAAGCAAAAACTTAACACACAAGTAAGTATCTTCAGTATCTTTACGCCCATATCCCCAAAGAAGTATGCAGAGGCATTTCCAAGGCACTCATTACTAGCCAAAGACGCTAAGTCCCACAATGTGATAGGTAGGAAGCCTATCGCCAACTGGGCATATATCCAATCCCGGGCAACGTTGTTTTTATTAGAAAAATGAAATAAACTTTTTCTACGTTTTTTTTTGTTGCCCGACCCGGGGATCGAACCCGGGACCTCTAGATGTCAATTCCGACGCCGGATCGCTAGACCACAGAGGCGGTCACATAGGTATACAAACGCATCAGTATTTAGTTTAAAAAAATGGCCTCGACACTTAAATAAATATCTAGTTACACTAAAAAGTCGGAAACAGTTTTCTGTAAGTTCATATAAAATGTGGTTAAGAAAAAAAAGGTGTGTGTGCGATTCACACGCGATAGAAGTGAAACTTCAGTAAATCGACAAAAGAATGAGATGAATATATATAATCATACACATGTTTGTATTTGTGTCTCTTACCTGTCGTTCTTTCTTTTGCATCTGGTTTGAAATCACAACGATTCTAAAGAAGTTTTACTTAAAAACATTATCGTATGAAAGCGAGGAGTGTTACATTTCAAGATTGCAAATACTTTAAACTGCTATTTGATTCCGTAGACATTTTTTAACTCACTCTTCGAGCGTTTTTTAATGATCTTAAGTTTGCACTACACCATATTGGAATCTATTACCGTATTACCAGCACAATGTTTCCGAAACATTACGATTTGGGGTTCTCAAAGAAAGTACCTTACTCATTTAAGAAAAAACAGGAACGCAACTGTGAGATTCTTGTTGTTACAAAGTGGGGGCAGCGGAGATCACTTTCCATCAGGTGAAAAACCTGCTCGGGTGCAACCCTTTCCATAAAAACAATAAATACTATTTGTCCGGTTTCCTTTATACCTACAATAAAATTGTTGTAGTTTATCCCGGAATCTTATATCAATAAGTGGTCTAGGAAGATACTGTTTAATCCCAGTACAAGGCTACATTAAAAACTATAGCAGCTCGCTAAAGGCAAGCTAACACTTGATTGTGAATTATTGTGGTAAAGCTTCGCGATATCTTGCCTGAATTGGTATGACCACCTTACTTATTCCTGTATCTAAATCCATTTTATCAATATCCATTTTCACGTAGGACTCGAAATATGTAGGCTAGCTAAGATATAATTTTACAAAATATAACTTAAGCGCAGTAAAATACAAAAAAGACGACGATTTCATAACCTACATTTATATATGATATTGGAAGGCAAACAAGAAGACGAATTTCCTGATGGTTTCCGGATGGTGAAATTCAAGCCGCCTAGAGACACCAAAGATGGTGCGATGCCAACTTGAGGAAGTTAAACCTCGAGCAAAAGTAAGTTTACTGGCTACCTTACTCTCCAGACCGGAACACGTAAACGGCAAGCATTGTCGTTATGGCGGCAGAAATAAGTAAGGCGGTGGTCGCAATCCGGGCGAGTCGCTGCGAAATTCTACCACTTAGTCAGATGTATCGGTGTTAGTGACGGTGAGCCTATACTCGCCTTTGTAAGCTGCCTGGCAGGAAGGCAGATGGTCTATTCTGCAAATAAAGCCCGGACCGACAAGGATCGGAGTCGAGATACGTAGGCTAGTAAAGATAAAATTTTACAAAATATATATTTAGGTACAGTAAAACGGAAAAAAGACCGACTTCGATTTCAAAACCTATAATTATATGATTCGTATAATTACGTAAAAAAAAAATTATTCTATTAATTTGTCTAGGATTCCATTATTAGATCCAGACTTGATGGCCATGGCGCTACTTCGAAAGTGTACTCGTTAAAATAAAAAAAATCGTTTTCAACGTGACGGAAAAATCGATTAACAAAAATAAAAAAATATAAGAGTCAAATATATTATAGCCTCCTGTTTCAAAATCGGTTGAGCACAGAGTAATTACGAAATACGTCAGATTCATGTATAATTTACCAGTACATATGGTTCTGATGTGGGTAGCTACAATTACTTAGCACTTTTTAGTCCGAAAACCACCCTTACTTAAATATGCACTGTTGCGAAAGATATTGCGGGTCTGTCGAGTGTGCCCGAGATACATATCCAAGCCTTTCGTAATCCCATTAAAAAAGGGTAACTACAAAACAGTTTGAATTTGCTAGTTAGCCTTTTTGATTTAATTATGAGTTTTGCGATATTTAGTAATTATCACAGTATAAATAGAGAAACTTGAATTAACTGTTTTTTTTAAAATCGGTAATATTATTTTAAGTAACATTACATTTGGGAAAGCTATCGATAAATCGGGCACATATCAAAAAACGTACCCTCCCTTCCTCTATATTACCCTACCCGGGCTTTCGACCTCTCGAAGTAAATTTCAACGTCAGACCACTAGACCTCGTTGGTCGAGGGGTTAACGTACACGCCACCGAACAACCGCAAGGCTCGAGTTCGATTCTTGACGGGGCAGGCATTTATGTAAGATACATTAAGGTGTCTGCATTTCTGAATCAGGGTGTGTCTTAAATTTATATTGGTATGAATTTTATGAATTTTTGAGTAATACGTATCATAAACGTATCATAATCATAAACGTATAATATGCTTACTTTGAGGTTAGATTGAAACTGTGCACTTGCAAAAAAAGACCACATAAGTAATATTTATATATATGGACAAAAGAGGACTAGAATCATAAAAAAGATGAAAACTTAATTAATTTAGTTAATTTAGATCCAATATTAAATAAATAAATGACTTGATTCGACAGAGGTCGGTCTCAAATTCATGAATTTTGTGCTATTTCTACAATTCGAAACAATTTCAATAACGATAGAGAGGAGCATTTCCACAATATCATTCAGTTTGGTTCAGAATTCCAAGTTCAGTTTGGTTCATAATATTTTCAAAAGTATGTTAAAGCATCACTTTCTGCGTTCACTATGATTAATACTTTTATTGCTTGTTCTAAATTCTAATACCTATAATTAAAACAGGTTTCTGCTTTTAGGACGATTTATTTTGTTTATTAGTAGATGCATTTTTATATTTTTAAGAGCACCATTACACAGTATTCTGTTAAATCTTGTTCCATACTTGAAGGTTGCCTGGAAGAGATCGCTGATTTGGCGATAAGGCCGCCTTTGTGTATCTTAATTTAAGTTTTATTTGATGTATTTGTAATTTATCTGTATTTCGTGCACAATAAAGAGTTATTGTATTGTAATATTTAAATTTGTAAATCACTCGAAAATATTTTTAAATATCATGACATCGAAACAATTTTAAAGTATATGGTTGTTCATGCAATAGGAATTGAAAATTGTTAATTTACAAATACGAATAACATTTTTTTAAAGAGAAGGGAAATGGGGAAGCGGATTAAATTATATTATATTATAATAACATTTCAGAAACGAGTATGTTGTTTTGTTGAAGCTTCTTAATTGTATCTGTTACAAATTCTGCTTATTTCCTTGGTTCCACAACAGTTGTACGATGTATTTGCTACATGAATCTATATTTACTAGTGGTCGCCCATTGGTCAAAATTCGACCATAATAAATTTTAATATCTTGCATCTCAATTTCTCAAGACCAACCACTTTGTTTCCAAACTTTTTAGTGCGCCATCTGTGATCTTTTGTCGTTATCATCAATATATTTTTTGTGTGTGTCAAATGCATGGTAATGTGGGTAATGTTTTATTTATTCATTTAACGTAATTTATAATCATTATTATTGAGAAATATTAGCGTTCTGCACTTCTTCTACACATAAACTCTAAGTGTGCTACATTTTATGCTCCTGCGTCCGCGTAATTTTCGTAAAAAGGGTCCAAAGTTTTGGTACACGTATTAATATATAGATGTCTTTATCTTTTCGTGTAACCAGTTACAGTGGCCTCTCATTTTTTTTATATCATTAGACGTATATACATTTTTTTAAACTTACGTACTTCCAGAAAATGACTTAACCTATTTTAATTTTAGAACCTATTCTGTTCTAGAGATTTGCTTCAAACGTAGACTGCATTTGAATCAGCAAATGTTTAGTGTACGTACGGTACATCTGCAATTTTTCAAAACTTAAGAAATATTCTTTGTCAACTAAAAAGTCTATTATTTATTTAGCTTCGTCACATCCAATTTATTTTACATGAAATATTTAAATATGACTACAGGGACCGCGAGGAGCTTGTGCCGGGGCAATATTCATCAACGTAATGTGTCACCCGGTGATAACGTGATACATTTACACAGACCGAAATGTTCCACAGCACCACAACGGCAGGCCAACGATGTTGAAAGGGTTATTATTATTGGTGGCTGTGAATTTAACAAGCGGTATGGAATTAATTAGTTTGATAGCAAGGAGCGACATATGTAGAACGGCGACTACGTATTGTGTACCTTATACTCTATACCGTCTTTACCATAAGGACACACGGGGCCAGTGCCCAGGGCCCCCTCAATCAGAGGGCCCCGAGATATCGAATATTTCTCTCACATTTAACCTCAAAATATTTTGATCGGGCATTATGCTTTTCTCGTTGCCCAAACGTCGATCTTTTTTAGATTTGAGAATAATTTGAGTGATTCAAACACCATCGTAACTAACCAGACACTTTCTTGAATTTATAAGCTAGAGTCTACCCAGTGTTGGTCCAGGCTCCTTTGCAGAATAGATTAAAGAATAGCAAATCACACTGCAAAAAAATTGTCAAGTTTTATATTCCAAAAGGGCCCCGAGGTTTTGTGTGCCCAAGGGCCCCAGCACAGTCTAAGACGGCCCTGCTTATACTATGTGTTACCTAAAACACATAACAAAGCAATTTAGTAAGTACAGAACTGTGTATCTACAGGACACACATATGTTTCTAAAAATTTTAAACAAAGAAAAATCTTCGCCCCAGGCAGGATTTGAACCTGTAATCTTTCGTCGCAAGCCGAAGAATGCTCTTACTATTTGAGCTACTGAGGATTCAAATCCTGTGGCTAAATTTTCAATTCCTTTCTTTACAGACTCTATACTTGCTATCGTCGGCACTTGGTGGAATTCCATTATATACACACGTTTTTTTGTTGTTGTTAACACTTGTACTTATCCGCCATACACTTGATTTAACACTTTCTGTTCCTTTCTTTACCGCTAGAGCGGGTAGGTATGTCCTATAGGTACACAGTTCTACCTTGAAAAATGTACCCTCTGAATAAGGCAATTAACACACGGAACCGCGCACCGCCGCGGGAGACGGTGAAGCGGATCTTAAGTTGCATTAGCCTCTTAAAAATCTGTAAATACCTAACACACGAATTCCGCCCGACAGCGCGGTCGAACGGTGCTATCGCCGCAACCGCGCTGTAGTCCGCGTACATGCACATGTATGAACCGCACCTCAGCAGAATATATAGTCCGCGCGGAGAGGCGGTGCCTAACACACGGGGCACAGCAATAACCATGCGGATCATCGTAGGTGCAGGTATTTTATATGATACCATGAATGTCTCATTTAGAGTTCTGCTTTGTAGAAATTAATGAATACAAAATCTTTTTTATGTTGATCTTTCTACTCTATAAAAGCCAGATTGTTGCTACAACTTCGTCATCCAGTGATCTAAATCAAATTGGTCAATCCGCGTTATTTTTATTCGCGCGGACAGACGCGTAAACTGCCTTACCGCACGGAGAACCTCTACGAAATCCACTTCCGCCCGACGCGGCGGTGAGCAGTGCCATGTGGTTATAATAATCGCCTAATGTATATTATGTAGATGAAATTTTGTGCTCCAAATTGTATACAACAACTAATTTTGTATAGATCAGTATGGAGTTTTAGGGAAACTGTGCAAATATAAATATAATTGGACAATAAAGACATAACTAGCGAAATTTTTTTGTTCTTCATGTTTCCAAACCAAACTTAATTAAATTTTAATCTGTTTTTAACTATTTTGATGCATATGCATCAAAATATTGCACCAAAACGAAAACGTGTTTCGTTATATGACCCTGTCATTCCCCATTTTATTTTACATGAAATATTTAAATATGACTACAGGGAACATGAGGAGCTTGTACCGGTGTAATATTCATCAACGTAATGTGTCGCTCGATGATGACGTATGATAAATTTATGCGGACAGAATTGTTCCACAGCACCTTAACGGCAGGACACCGGTGTTGAAAGGGTTAATATTGGTGGTTTTCAATTTAAGCGCTTTGGAATCTATTAGTTTAATAACAAGCCACTTCATGGATTAAATTAAAAAAAATATAATAAGCGGCCTGGTACGTGCTACGTATATTATAACCGCATGAATGGACATAACACAACAAAACATGACGTGTTCCGGTTCGGAGGGTAAGGTAGCCGGTACACTTACTTTTGGTCGAGGCCTAACATCCCGGCCTCTGGTTGGCAACGCACCATTACCACCTTTGGTGTCTCTAGGCGGCGGGAATTTCTTACCATCAGGAAATCCGTCTGCTTGTTTGCCTTCCAATGTCATTAAAAAAACAGATAGAAAAAAAAAAACAACTGCAAAAGGTTTCAACAAGACGGCACAATCCCCATCAGAAAAACTTTCAATTTGACTGAAAAATACCCATTTACAAAATGGCGGATCATTTTGTTGAATTCATTAGTTACAAAAATGTAATAAATAAGGAACTGCTCGACCGATTTTATGCAAACTTCACATAAACTATCTACTAAATAGTTCAAACAAAGCCTACACATTTGGTTTGGAAAGGTGAGCCCGTTCTTGAGCTATAAAATTACAACGAAAAGTGGCATTGAGTTATAAGATAAAATTTATAAATATTTGTGTCTTTCGATTAATTAGGCACGTACGTGTTAGTATTTAAGTTATCTGTCATCTTTGAAATTTAAAAGACAGTTTAAGGAGGTTTTATATTCAAATCGCTGTCGTAGAATCTTCTCATAAAATTAATAATTATTACCAGAAGCTTTACATTAAAATTTTAAATTGCATTAAACAAGCTCAAGGTAAATTTACATAACACAAGGCAACTGTGGTAACCTTCTAGTCTTCATTAGAAATTCGATCTCGGCCTCAAAAAAGCATTGACACACTTTAGTAAAAGCCTATTTAGATTTTCTAGTAAAAGAAGAATGCTAAATACAACCAGCACTACTATGCTGCTATTATCCTATTATTCTTATTACCTCGTTAAAATTGATATTAAAAATGCCAAAGTGTGTATGTTTGTTTGTTACTCCTTCACGCAAAAACTGCAGAACTGATTTTCATGAAATTTGACACAGACGTGGAGGGTAACTTGGATTAACAACACAAGATAGTTTTAAATCCCAAACCATGCTTCTGTGAGATCATTAATAACGCGGGCAACAGCAATTGTTAACATATATATACTTCACATATACTTACTTATTACCTGGATACGGGGATGAAAATACTTGTTGAAGTCTCAGTAAGGCAGCATTAAATATAAGTTGATTTCAGAACATGTTTTTGAATCCACATATTACCTAATAGATTGCGTGAATTGTTTATGAGGATCATTAGAGTAATACATCAACATTTTGTATTTCCGAATTCGAACCGGATTACATTTGCCAAACCTAAATAAGGTATAATTATCCGATCACACGGATTTCAGACCGACATAAGCTGGAAATTGTCGGCATTATTATGTTAAGTTCAATAAACAGCCGTTAACAGGTTTATTTATAAACTAGATAACCCGGCGTAATTCGTTCACTTGGCAACCGATACTCAATAGTCTTTACCTGCAGGGAGACTTGGTGTGAAGATGTGTGTATCCCCGTATTGGTCCGGGCTTCTTTGCAGAATAGACCATCTTCTATCCTGCCAGGCAACTCGTAAAAGGCGAGCATAGATTTAGCGTCACTAACACCGTGACATCCTACTAGGTGGTAGAGTTTCGCAGCGGCTCACTCGGATTTGTACCACCTCCTTACCTATTCCTACCACCATAACGTCCAATGCTTGCCGTTGACGTGTTTCGGTTCGGAGAGTAAGGTAGCCGGTAAACTTACTTTTGCTAGAGGCCTAACATCCTGGTCTAGGCTGGCAACGCACCATTACCACCCTTGGTGTCTACAGACGGCGTGAATTTCTTACCATCAGGAAATCCATCAAGAAAAAAAACAAAAAATGTCTATAATTTATATATATAATAGACAGACAAACAAACAGACAAAAAATCTAAAATTACTAGAAATGTGTTTTACTGCCCAACTTTAGTAATCTGCTTCTAGCCATTACCATCTTTGGTGTCTGTAGGCGGCGTGAATTTCTTACCATCAGGAAATCCGTCTGCTTGTTTGCCTTCCAATATTATAATAAAAAAAATAAAAAAAGGTTTTTAAAATACCTTCAAAATATGTACAGAATATACTCTTTTAAGGATTTAATATAAGTAGGTATATAGACTCTGTTTATAGATACAGATAGGCAAATCGAAATAAGAATGGACTTTTAAGTTTATATTTGAACAAATATGTTATTTTTTAAAATACCGTAAAAGGGCTGTTTTTGCTAATTCCAAAAAAAAATGAAATTCTAAAACTGAATAATGCTTACATGCACTTCACGTGAAAAATTCTGTGTTCGACGGTACATTCAACATATTCCGGGAAAAATAAGCTGGGAAGTACACTTCGGTGCATTTGATAAAAAAATGATGTTTTCATGGAAAACCTTTGAGAGCAATTTAGATCGGAATTTAATAGTGAGAATATGACAAAAAACGGTCTCAAACTTTTCTTGTGAGTTTCAAGAATCATTTCTGTTTTTAAACATTGTAACATTATTATTGAATTACTATTTATCCTGGAATATCTTTAAGTCAGTCCAATTTAAAAGACGATGGACCACTTTTCATACAATGTTTGCCCTGGAACCAACAGATGCTACCCAACGCTCCTAATACTCTAATAATAATCTACATTAATATATTCGTCAAGGGGTACGGTAGACTCGATTGAAACCTTACCTGAATAATAAAACATACAAAAATAATGATTTTGAGTCGACTACATATATCCGAAAAATTCGGATTGTCGAGTATTTTGTTAAATTCTATGTTACTTAAATTCTAATGTGTTGACAGACAAATCACAGTCGCCATCTTGGGTAGTTAATAAGAGTTCTGTTTTGTGATGTTTAATAGACAATATTCCTTGACAAGAACGTTACTTTATGTTACTTTACTTTAAATGTTGATTTAAAATAAAAACTATTTGTGTAAAAACTTTGACAATTTTTATTTACTATATTTATTAAACACAATGTGAAGCTATACGAATCTATGTCTTACTTAGGTATATAGTCCAGTAAAAAGTTACATGAAACCATGATCTGACCAGAGTTGGCGCAATGAGTAAAAATGTGTTCATTAACACTTAAATCATGATATTATGAAAGAAATTT
>NJDD01005261.1:34083-47050 GCA_002245505.1 Calephelis nemesis
TTCCTCGCCTCTTACAAGGTACCTGGTAGGAAGGCAGATGGCCTATTGTACACAGAAATACGAACCGACATGGGAAAAAATCAATCCGGGAATGGATTGATAAGTAAGAAGAAATTAAAATCACTTTCCCTGTAGGTTCAGGTCAACTGTGTAGAATAGATCTTCAATCCTCCGATCAGGCAGCTAGTTAAAGGTAAGCTACAGGCAAAGTACTAAGTTTTACCTATTCTTGCCGCCATATCATGTTAGCATATCATCTATATATGTAAAAGAAAGTGGTGTTAGTTACACCAGTTATAACTCAAGAACTGCTGAACGGATTTAGTTGAAAACTGGTGGAGAGGTAGCTTAGAACTGGGAGAAGGACATAGGATACTTTTTATCCTGTTCAATTGTGAGGAAACTGGGAAAAACAACATTTTAATTTTTCCCATACAAACTGAACGGGCGGAACGAAGTTCGCGGGAACAGCTAGTATATGATAATTATATCATGTTCCGGTCCAGTCCGGTTGTGTGAGACTTTCACATAACGTGAATAACTCTATCATACATATTTTTAAATACAATCGGAGGCAAACAAGCAAGTGGGTCACCTGATGTAAAGAGATCACCGCCGCCCACGGACAACCGCAACACCAGGAGTATCACAGTCGCGAAGGCCGACCTATAAGGAATGAGTACGCTCTTTTCTTGAAGGTTTCTAAGTCATGACACCTATGATCCACGGCTCTTACCATCATCATCTTACTTAAATCCGCTGTTTACCACTTAAAAACAAAGGTTAATATACCACGGTAAAATCTTCTTTAAATAAAGGCCAGGATTAGTGGGCGCTTAACGATTACTTTCCTGTCGATAATCTGTGATTAAGTTACTTTGTAAACAAGGGATTTTCTGATGGTAATCTACTTATCTTATTTTAGTCGTTAATTTTAACACATTAGCGACTTAACTAACTCATGATTAGACATGGTGTTATTACTCCTTAGTTAAACTTAATAGATTATAAGTTTTTTTGAAAAAATACAAGACGAAAGTTTACTTACCTGGCAAGAAATTTACGTACAAATAAGCCTACGACTTTCTAACCCTCAAAATGGAAACACGACAGTGGCGAGCGGTGGCGTTGTGACGGAAATAATATAGATTATAGTCGTGACATAATTCATTATTATTTATGTGGCACATGTACACTTTACTCTCTTGGCGTAAAGGCAGTCTGATGGAGATTGCCAATAGTCATTAAGTCCTCCTTTTGTACAAACTAATTTTGGTAACAATAAAGTGAAATAAACAAATAAAAATAAGTAACAGGCTGATACAGAATGCCTCTGAGGTTTAGCGGGTGTCCTGATTGTGCCTTTGCATAGCCCTTCGGAGATATGGGCATAAAGATACTGATACAGAATGCTTAAATTTTTTATCTTACAGGTCAAGTTGATATGGTGCACAAAAATTAGATAAATTATAGCAGTATTGTATTTGTTTTTCATAAACTGGAAAAATCTTAGATGATACCTACAACAAGAGATAATTTACAGTTTTAGGGTCCAATGATAATAAATTAAATGAATACTCTCTTAAAGATCTTTATCTCTCTCTCTCCCTCTCTCTCTCCCTCTCTCTCTCTCTCTTTCTTTATCTTTCTCTCTCTCTAACTCTCACGTTAAGATAGTTACGTAAGTAAATTAAATATTTTTTTAAAGAACCCTTTGATAATTTAAAACTTTATAACTTGTACCATATACGACTACCTTCAGGCCCTTGTTCAAGAACGATCACCTCACACACGGCGTATGATCGAAAGAAACTGTTTCTTCCTATTATAGTATTAAAAAATAGCAATATCATTCTCTGTTAATAACACTTATAAAAATGTTTTTCAACACCTATAGTATTTGGTGAAAGGACAGTTTTGGCAGATTAAATTACAAATATATGTAAGCCCGCTATTATGTTTTAAAATTTAAAAGCTAAAATGTAGGAAGATAAATGCTAAGATAAACTACAAAATAACTTACTTAAATTGAAGTTTGACGAATAGAGATTTTACAGCAACCGAATCTGAAATAATAAATATTTTCTAATTATTATTCACATCTTACATGTGTCACACTGAAACTAGAAAACCCGTCTTCAATTTCAATATCATTATTTGTTTTACACACAAAAAAATTGAGTATTTCCATGATTTTCCTGAGATCTCATTATCAGATCCAGACTGAGTAACCTAAGAAGCTTGCTTTCAAATAAAAAAAGAAATTTGAAAATCGGTTTACAAATGACGGAGAAATATAAAACATGCTCCTTTTCTTAAGTCGGTTAAAAATGAATGTACGCCTTTATCGATTTGATCATCAGATCATGTATGAACGGATAGAACTACATCGCTAATTCTTTTTTTGTTATGTTGATCGTTATCAGAAAAAATACTTCATTTTAATCAAATATTTGTAGCTAGACTAGGAAAACAATCGTCCACTTTTGTGGGATCAGCTAATTATATTGTTTTAGAAAAAAACCTGCATTTCTATATTGAATATATTTAACACAATTTAAACGCAGTAAAACTGGAATAAACTACGCCATTTTAATAATAAAAGTTAATCAAGCCTAATTGTATGCTACAGATTTTACTAACGCACTCAAAAGTCCTATTTTTCGTCTAAATGCGTCTAAGTAAACAATTGTTAAGAGGCATAACTCTGAAAGCGCTGAACCATTTGCTCTAAAGTTTATATCCAATGAAAGTTATTGAAATAATAATATAATAATAGAAGAATTACTTATTAGAGAGAGAGAGAAATCCAAGCTTCATTATAATCGGTCAAGATGGATCGAGTACCTTCAATAAAAGGAAAAATGGTTGGAGCCGCGGGCGTAGATGTAATTAATGTACCCTCAACAAAATACCGTATATTTTTATGACTTCTTTTATTGTAACTTATCCTTTTATGAAAGAAATTGCTTGATAATTAATAGATGCCATACAAAATGAAGCAGCCGAAATTAAATTCTTTAACAAAATTTGGACAGTAGGTAGTTTATGAAATTAAACAATTTAATTTTTTGACGGAAAGAGGAGTCATTTTTTGACAGATTGACATGTCTGTGTATGCGTGTGGGTAGGGGTCCCATTGTCCGTCTTCCTGTGGCATTTTTACTTTCGTCTGTCTGTTCATCTTTGTTCTGTCTGGCTAGGTTTGCAAAACAGAGGATGTTTAAGTTAAACAGAGGAGTTTTTATTTACATTTTAATATTGTTTGTGATTAATAACTAATCTGGTAATTAGTTTAAAAAACTTGAATATTAAAATTAATTTTGTAATTAAATAATTAATTTTTAATAAACAATAAAATATTTGCACACCAGAGCGCAGCAGAATATGAATGCTTCAATAATTTTGTAGAATCTTTTTAAAATAAATCTCCAAATAAAAACTAATTTTAATTTCAAGAAAGCTGATGGTAGTTTATACGTGGATTTTATCGAAAGCTGTTATGTATTTTTACTAGCTTTAACTAGCTTTTAACTGAAAACTAATGTAGATTGTTTATTAATTTATTATGACGGCCTCGTTGGTCGAGCGGCTAGCGTACACGCCTAACTACACCGATCAACCGCGAGGCTTCGATTCCCGACGGGGGCCGGCATTTGTGTGATGAACACTTAGATGTCTGCATTTCAGGGTCTGGGTGTTTATTAAATTTATTCTGGTATCTATTTAAGTATTTCTATGGTATCGTCGACTAACACCCATAACACAAGCACGTACTTTGCTTATTTTGTGGTTAGATTCAATTTGTGTTACTTGTCCTGGGATATTTATTTATTTTGCTACAAAGTATGTAAGTTTTCTCTTAAACTTTCCTTTTTTGAGGATGACAATTAGGGGGTATTATTTTCAACAAAACTTCAGTTGTTATATAGCCCTGATGTTGCTTGTATAGCGAAACCGGTTGGCTAAACCATAAAAATAAAAATATATTACGGAAAGTGCAAATGTTTGTAAATAAGTTGTATCAAGAATGGAATTCCACCAAGCACCGACGATAAGAAATTTAGATACTTTTCTTTAAGTTTAAGAAAATATTAAAATCTTTAGTTTGTTAAAGGTTGGTCAAACCTAACTAAAGAAAGATGTCTATCTGTTGAGACGAATTAAAACAAAGGCAACAGCTTTGGAGAATTCATAAAACTAATTAAACTTGATAATCCTCTAATATAGAAATCCTACTTCTTAAATTAAGTAACTGGATTTTATTCTTTCATCTCCCTCAGCGGCGTTTTTCATGCAAATTCCTTAGAATGACAAAGAGATTAATCTTTTATTTTACATTTGAATGGAAAAGCGAGTAAAGGAAAAATGGAACACCTGGTGATAGTGGCCACAGTAGGTCGCGCTTCTTTATTTAGTTAGATTCCTACTTAATTGTAAAAGTCCTTTGGTGTTCTAGATATAGTGAGTATATTATGTACCAGAAAATCTAAGCAAGAGAAGGAACTACTAACGGTGGCATTCAGAGACGTCAATCATCTTTTAATCAAGCATTACGTCGACATTTTCCATAAATCGTATCTTAATCAAATATATTTATGAACATTTAATCTATCATCAAGTCACAATTTTGTATTGAAAATGTCAATTAAATGATATTTAAAATACAGCTGACTTATCTGAGTGCGGTTTTAACCCTTAATTCGTTTTTGTCTATATGACAGGTTGTGTGTGCATTTCAAAAAAAATTACCAGTTTGTTTTAGCTTCTATTTAAGTGACTTATCTCAAAATCCAGGTTTTTTAACAGACTTAAAAAAAAACAATCCATTTTGGACGTTTTCCTCAAATGAATATTATTTATATCTGCAAGATTCCTGGTTCAATCGACTTTGATGATACTTTTTTCTTTGAAAGCAGGTAATATTATCTGGTTGGTCAAGAAAAAGACAAATTTAATAATGAATAGAAAAGGGATATTGTATGAATATTATATGTTTATAGCGTTAGTCAACGAAACGATTACATAAAAATAGTGTAGTGTGAAGCACCTAGACTCAGATATACAGACATACAAGAGTAAAAAAAGTATCTTCACGCCCTTATACCCGAACATGTGAGCAGAGGCATTATACGGGCTCCTACGACTAGTCAAAGACACTAGGTCCAACAATGCGATAGGTGGCAAGCCTAACGCCAGCTGGGCACATATCAAATCCCAGGCAAGGTTATTTTTACTTTTTTTTATTTTTATTCCCCGACAAGGGCATTAAACCCAGGAGAACCGAAGAGAAGAGAAGGATTTGAGAACCTGAGCCTTGGGACTAATCGATCCGTGGTCTGTACGCTTATCTCTGGTCCAACGGCGGTCAACATGTGTTCTAAAGTGTTATTAAAATATTTTTTTCCATTTAGTATAACACTGCTATACTCATTTGTCGACCTCGTCATAATATTAAATTGCCTTTGTTAGAAAGTAGGTAACCTAGCTCTTAAAGCGTATGTGGGGCTTCTTCCCCGTTTATTTTACTATAAAGAAAAACGTATTACAACGGATGCTGACGTATTGTAATCGAAGAAATAGGATAATAATATATTAGTGAATAGTGGGATTTCGTAATATGTCGAAGGTTGAATATGTAATTGGGGTTTTGATTAACCTCTAGGTTTTGATTAAGATCCAGAGGAAGATTGAATGTAATTTTAATGGTATTACTAATATTATGAAATTAATGAATAAAATATTACAATATTGTGCTGTATAATGCAATATTTGCTTCCACGTTCATGTCCGGCCGCCATTGCTTTAGTGCCCAGCTTCTTAACCCTCAGACTTTAAGTCTAAGGATTAAGAAGCTGGAATAGTCAGTAAACTTACTTAAAGAGGATTAAAAAAATACAGTGTAAACTCTATATAACGACACTGAACGGACTATGCATTTTATGGCGTTATAGAGAGTGGTCGTTAAATGGAGAGAAAGGAAAATCAGGATTCGAAAAAAAAAAACGTATTTTAGTCTAGTGTTAGAAGTTATGTATTTACAAAAAAAAACTTATTTGAACGCTATTGCGTATACTTTGTTATTTTTGTCTGACGCCTTTTGCTGCACCAGTAATTTTGTTGTATTTTTTTTATTATTTTATTCATATCTTGTGATATTGAGGCATCTTGCTGATAAAGGAAGTAATTTTCCAATAATTTAGCTGCTTTCAGAGCTTCTTTAACGCTCGGTGGAGGCTCAAGCTCGTCCATCTCATCTTCTTCATCTCCTCCATCTCACAAGCAATCCCAGTTTGTAAACAAAAGAACGAATTTCTTAGAAAGTTCCGTAAGCATGATGCCGACAGTCGAGTTTATTGCGAGATAGAATAATAAAGAGACAAAAGAACGTGCACAGATGCGCAGTTTTTACTAATTTTAGCAACTTAAAAGGTACTTTTCATTACTCAATTGTTGTCGTTATTGAAAGTGGGTGTAATGTTATATAGAGTGTATCATTGTATGGAATACAAGTTAAACCAACTAAAGCCAATTGATTTCAACGCTTTAAAGAGTTTGTCGTTAAATCGAGTGACGTTACATGGAGTTTACACTGTATATCTATATGTGATCAAGAAATTTAGAGGCGTGTTTGCACAAGTGCTTACGTACAAAGTGAATTTAGAATTAACCAACTACATTATGTTGTGAACATTTTTTTTTCACTGAACTATTTTTCATCAAAAACAACTAAATTTCGTTTATCTTTATCTGTATTATGGAAAATATTGTCTAGTAAGCCCAATACTTGCATAATTGCGGTTTGGTAACTAATAAAAATATCAAGTAAAATCGAGTAATTAAATTGGCATACCTAGTGCAAACTAAACCGAACGATATTAATTTTATCCGGATCGGACTAGTTGTTTTTGAGTTATGCTTAATAATGCAATTTTTTTTGGTTATATAGACCTCACCGATGAGTTCCTCATAATGAAGGAAGATATTTTTTCATTATTTATTCTTATACAATATGTCCTGACTGACTGAATCATCATCACCGAGCAAAAGTTGTTAGACTTACAACCATGAAATTTGGTGAGTATGGTCGTTTTATTGAGTAGACACCCACTTAGGACAGAATTTTGGAAATTCTACCAATAAAGGGGTGAAATAGGTGCTGCAAGTTAGTATGGCAGACCGTCATTTTTTCAGTTAGAAACATGAAACTTTACTTTTGGAACTTATTAAAAATAAGTAGATACGTATTTAAGCGTTTCTGGAAATTCTATACCTAAGAGGGTGAAATAGATGTGAAAGTTTATATGAAAGTGGAAAGTACTAATGGGCTATAATCAGTAAATATACAAGCTGCCACGCAAGCAAAGCTGCGGGTAACAGCTAGTTATATATAACTCAAAACTAATAGTAAGATGTTACTTAAATTTATGTGGATCATTTCGGAACCATTTAATATCTTAAAAAAATTAGTTATAAAGCCACGAAATCGTACCTAATTAAAATAGTTGGAGTCAGTTTTTGCGTTTATATTATAATAATACTTTTTTGTTGTATTAGTTATTGTCAGGAAGAGGTCCATAAGACAAAAAAATAAGTTTATTTTCATATAACATTCATAGTTAGGACAAAACAACGACTGTCGGGTTAGCTGGTCTATCGTGCATAAAAAATGGATGCATGTATTTATGTACGCGCTTGAAAAGTTATACTTGATTATGGCATTGAAAAACAAATAAAAACTAAAACTCTAAATAAAAAAAATGTAAATCGCATTTTTTGAAACCACAACACTGCATCTATCATAGGGAATGCTCGAGTTGTTTGGTTTCATTCCAGTCGCTGATTTTACCTTCGGACATCGCGACAGAGTTTAAAGTATCATGCCCACCATCTTGATGTGTGCCGATCTACAACTGTAGTATTCCGAAGATATATCTTATCTTGCACAACAGTTACCGAGGGCGGTATTCCCAAACGAATTCCCAAAAGAAAAAATCGTATTCATTCCTTAAAGGTCGGCAACGCATCTGTGATACTCCTGGTGTTGCGGATATCCGTGGGCGGCGGTCATCACTTTCCATCAGGTGACTCACTTGCTCGTTTGACTTCTCTTGTTTAAAAAAAAAACCTGTTTTAATGTAGTAGCATGTTATTTGAAATTTCGCTCTCATCATTTTTAAAAACTTGCCTCAAGAAGTGTAATTTCATTAATCTCTTTTTCAACTTCACTAATTAACCAATTCTTTTATGCTTTTTAATTATTGTCAGGATTGTTATAAGAAACGAAAATAGCTTCAGCTAGCTAATTAATAAAAAAAAGAGTAATTGTATTGAACCTGTATTGCAAGTTTGCTTGGAAAGCTGAACCCGTTATTTTCTATCACATTTCAATATAAGTTTCTACATTGAATATCAGTTTAAATGGAATTCAAAACTTCTTTTACCACTGCGACAATGAATAAAATATTTCAAAACTTTTTTATTTGCCGTGAAAGTTAAATAATATCGTATAACATTCGTTTTTATATTTTGTTATTTTCATGGCAAGATTATTTATTGACATTTATTACTTATGTGACTCTTACTCAGGTTCCCTTTGAGATTTATTTACCATACTATATATATATTACGGTCGGTATCTAGCGGTTCAGGTATTGGACTTGACTGCATGAGGTCCCGGGTTTGATTCCCGGGTCGGGCAACAAAACGAAAATTTGGTTTTTCCTATTTTCTAATAAAAAAAATTGTTGCTCGGGATTGCATATGTGCCCGGTTGGCGATAGGCTTGCTACCTATCACAATGTGGGATAGGCAATTAGTATCTTCGGCTAGTCGTGGGTACCTCTGCCTACCTCTTCGGGGATATGGGCGTGAGGATACTTTTTTTTTACATATTATATAATAGTTATGTGACTGCTACTCAGGTTCCCTTTGAGATTTATTTATCTCACAGATTACCTACCAGTAGCGTGAGTATGAGTTATGGCGCTTTTGCTAAAGCTTTCTGGCATGACTTCTATTGTAACCGGAACACGATAATAGCCAGCACTAATGACAGTGTGTACCAAGACAGGCAGTTGTATTTAGTAGTTGTCACTTAAGCGAAACCGGTAAGACCTAACATTATATTAGAATGAGTTACATTTTTAGGAATGTTCGCAGATCTAGTCCAAGTCACGATATCAGTGACATATAACCTCACTGATTCGAAATACTTGGTTCATAACACAAAAAAAAAATCACGAAGAACACAGTATGAAATTCAGCGATAACATACAGTGTTTTTTGTGGAGTGTAACTAAAGGTCCATGAACTTAATATGACGCCATTCTCTCATACGTTAATAAAGAAGGTTCACAACGAAAACCTTTTGTTCCCAGTTAAATTAAAATTGAACAAAAATGGACACGGTTCATTTGGCTATAATAATAATGATATTCTCCGACCGATTTCGGCCACGGCCACCACTTCGTATAATAATAATAAATAATAAATATCGCTGGACAAGTTACACAAATTGAATCTAACCCCAAAGTAAGCAAATTATATGCTTGTGTTATGGGTGTATATCAACGATTCTAATATTTACATAGAAATAGAAACAAGAATAAATTTTATAAACACCCAGATCAGAATCATCACACAAATGCCTGCCCCCGTCGGGAATCGAACCCGAGCCTCGCGGTGTGTCGGCGTAGTTAGGCGTGTACGTTAGCCACTCGACCAACGAGCCAGTGGAGGCTGTAATCAATTATTCCGATCTATCAAAACAATGCGACATTGTTAGATGCCGTATTACCCGTCGCCATGTACTCGAGTAACAATGTACTATTCTATCATATTAGCCACAGGAATGCGTGTGTTAAACCTATTGGAGGTGGAATTCCTCAATGATGCTGTTCGAGTGTAATACCACACTAGATATCTGATATACCTATATAGCTAGAACTTGAAATGGCTCTATTAAAACCAGAGATGCATCCAAATCAAACAAAACGTATATCAAAACAAAACATATATCAGCATTATCACGAGTTTCGCCTCGTTGGTCGAGTGGCTAGCGTACATGCCTAACTACACCGAACAACCGCGTGACTCGGGTTCGATTCCCGACGGCAGGCATTTGTGTGATGAAAATTTAGTTGTCTGCATTTCCAGGTCTGGGTGTTTATTAAATTTATTCTGGTATCTATTTAAGTATTTCTATTTATTAGTGTTGACTAGCACCCATAATACAAGCATTAAATTTGCTTACTTTGGGGTTAGATTCAATTTGTGTAACTTGTCCAGGGATTTTTATTTATTATTAAATATTTTTTCCTCTATCTCTATCTATCGCCTATAGCAGTCCATGCGTTGGACTTGGCTTCATGAGGTCCAGGGTTCGAATCTCATGTCGGGCAACAAAAAAAATGTGGTTTTTCCAAATTTTCTAATAAAAACAAAATGTTGCTCGGGATTGAATATGTGCCCGGTTGGCGATTGCTTGCGTCCCATCACTTTGTGACACTTAGTGTCTTCGGCTAGTCGTGGGTGCCCTGGTTGTGTCTACCTCTTCGGGGATATGACGTGAAGACGTTTCCTTGCTTATTACGTTTTTGTTAATAAATTTTGCTGATACACTAATGTATTTTCAAATTCTGTCTATACTCCCTTGGTTTGAAGATATGCAAGTATATGTAAAATGGCCTGTAGGGTTATTGTTAATTCTCGATGTCATGGGAATTAAAAATTGGAATCGTATATGCCATTATAGGTACTCTTAAACACAGTATCAGCGGATTATTAAGGGGCCATATACGCTAAAATACGTAAGCAGTTTACTGTTTTTTTCATACAAAGCAATCATGGATCTTGGTGACAAAACAAGATTAACATGAATATGCTTTACTAGACTAGTGTTTCCAAAACACGATTCATTTCAGTTTGCTTGATAGAAAAAAATCAAAAAGTTAACTCTTTTTTGTAAGAAAAACCCATCTGTCTACTTCAAATATGAAAATATCGACACCAGATTTAACATTAACATAGATAGGTACTATACCTGAAAGATAAGTGTTTCAGTTTTTATACTTTTTACTTTACAAATTACTTTTATAGTGTCAAAAATAGAGATTTGCCGCTTGAGACGTTTACTTTAGAGCGCCATTGTCCATAGTAATCATGGGACAGGGGCGTGCGGCGATTGGTTCTTCTGGCTGACTGAGTATGGGGCCGTAATAATGTTTCTCTAGAGATGGATTTCAAGCAATCTAGATAGTTGCGTATCCGCCGGCCTATTTATCCTGTCCACAGATATGTTATTGGCAAGCGATAACATAAAAATGGATCACAATATCAATCTTAGATAGCAAGTTTTTAGAACTTTTAAGATATTCACAAAATAGGAAATAGGCTTATTTTTTTTTAGGAATGACTAATGTGTTGCCAACCTCGCGGTTTTTACAACTTCACCGGGCTTTGTGGGCCGAGCAGAGTGCTCAGCCCGAGACATCATTATTTAGATGGATTGGACTGTTCCCTACAACGCCAGCAACAAGGGCTGTCTCCCGGGAGACCGTAAGGTAACTTATTGTGGCTAGTGATGGAATGAAAAAAAAATGTGTGCGTGTACTAGCGTACACTCGTAAGAAGTGAAGAAGTGAAACTTCTTTAAGACGTTATTTTACAAAAAATAATTTACTATATGCAACTTTACAGAAATGGGTTAAATAAAGTTTATTGCCAATCCCTACTCCGCTGAAGAAATTATACTTCGAATCACGCGTGGTAGGGATAAGAACAAAGATGGCGCGTGACGGAATAATGTGACGCGTAACGAAAAAATGTTACACTAAATTTATTTCCAACCCCGATAAAGAAGTTTCACTTCAAACATGTAATAAAATGTATATATTACTTAAGCAGTTTTTATGTGCAAAGTGCAAAAAAAAAACAAATCGACAAAAATTTTAACAGCCTTTTTTTGGTTATGTATCCTGTATACAATACGTAGCAAACATAGTGATAAAAATATTTTATGTTCATATTTTTTTTATTTTTTATTTTTTTTTAATGAAAATATTAATTTATATTCTTAATAATATACTCAGAGGGGCTTAAATACACTTAACGCAATAAATTTATGACTTCCTTAATAAATTTGCCAAAAACAATTATTTATTTTAATTACTGTGTTATCATAATATTCAGATCATAAAAAAGTATCTGCTTTCTCTATATATTAATTAACTAGATCATGAATAGATATTCAAGTTAAATAAAGATCAGGGATTCCAGGTAAAGTTAATAGAAACAAGCGTTCAGTGTTCCAGTAAAACACTTAAATTATACTTAATAGTAAATTCTAGATCAGAGTTCCACAAACTATTTGTGGTTCAATAACAGAGAAATATTATATCGATTCTGAATTTGTATTTATCTTGTGGTGGTCTTGTGCTTATTTTTAAAGATTACAGACTACTTACTTTCATTGTTTTATAATATAGGGTTCTGGTATTGTGAATAGGTGGTCACTCTAACATCAGCTCTTTTTTTTTATGATATAGGAAGGCAAAAAAACAGACGGATTTCCTGATGGTAAGAAATTCACGCCGCCTAGAAACAACAAAGGTGGTAATGGTGCGTTGCCAACCGGAGGTTGGGATGTTAGGCCTCGAGCAAAAGTAAGTTTACCGGCTACCTTACCCTCCGAACCGGAACACGTTATGGCGGCAGGAATAGGTAAGGCGGTGGCACCAATCCGGGCGCGTCGCTGCGAAACTCTACCACCTAGTCAGATGTCAAGGTGTTAGAGACGGTAAGCCTATGCTCGCCTTTTACGAGCTACCTGGCAAGGAAGGCAGATGGTCTATTCTGCAAAGGAGCCCGGACCAACGCAGGGAAACGCTTGTCATTGTCATATTCCGGTTTGGGTAGGGTAGCGGGTTAACTTACAAATCCATGAAACCTAAATGCCAGGATCAGG
>NJDD01005261.1:56118-95924 GCA_002245505.1 Calephelis nemesis
AAAAGTAATATATGTTATTTGCAGTTAAAAAAATATTTTTTTTCTTTATTACAATATTTATGGCAAGACTAGGTAGATACTATCATAACATACCACTAAATAATATTTTTATCTAATCTAGTTTTGTTAACCGTATTCTGAAGAACTTTTCCTATGCCATGTTCGGATCAAGAACGTTACTTCACATTCGAGAAACCTCATATATCTCTTTTAAGCCGACCGCTTTTTGAACATATTTCCCTTGTGCCTAAATATTGCAGAGCGGAGTAATCCGATTAGGTCTAGCCTACGAAAATACTTCGAACACTATTATTATAGTCTAGATAATAAAGCTTTCCTTTGAGTGAAAGAAGTATTTACACCCAACTTTTAGTTTTATTTTGATTTAGAATTGTTACGTTTTTTTTCCGTAAGTGTTCTAAAAATTAACTTGTTATTATGATTCAAATACGTAACAATATTTTAAACGATAACAAGGTACAGTAACACTATTTAAATTATGCGTTTCGGCTATTTCCGTCAAGCTTCGGAAATCTTAATGTTTTTTAAAGATATCTATACAGAGTTGTTATTACACATAATTAAACATTTCGCTTAAGGGTCCATGTATGCTAAAATACGTCGGCAGTATAATGTTTTTTTCATACAAAGCAATCATGGATCTTGGTGACAAAAATAAACAAGATTAACATTAATATACTTTATAAGACTGGTGTTTCCAAAACACGATTCATTTCACTTTGCTCGATTGAAAAAAATCAAAAAGTTAACCCTTTTTTGAAAGCAAAACCCAACTGTCTACTTCAATTATGAAAATGTCGACACCATATTTAACATAAACATAGATAAGTACTATACCTAAAAGATAAGTGTTTCAGTTTTTATATATTTTTTTCAAAGTTTTTTAATAGTGTCAAAAATAGTGATTTGTCGCTTAAGACATTTACTTTAGATCGCAATTATTTCATAGTAATCATGAAACGGGGGAGTGCGGCGATTGGCTTTTCTGGCTGACTAAGCATGGGGCCTTAAGTTTAGATTAGGTCAGCCAATTTAAAAATAAAAGTATAAAGTGTGAAAAGAGTAAACAGTTTAAAACTGAAGCGCTTAATTTAAATACTAGTACCTACTATACTTACTGTTGTCGTTAGTCGAGTGGCAGGGGGGGGCAGGCATTTGAGTGATGAACATTTAGATGTCTGCATTTACGGGTCTGGGTGTTTATTAAATTTATTCTGGTATCTATTTAAGTATTTCTATGTAACAGTACTTTCAACCATATTATATTAATGTTAATAGAGATTTACGAGTCGGTATATGTCTCCTACGTTTAGTTAATGGTGATGCAGTGGTCAAAATAAGTTTTTTACAAACTTCAACTATTTTATATTAGAAAAATTTCCAAGCACACGGATTTCGTGACGGTGAAAAATACTCGTCTCCCACACCAGGCAAGACTAGGCTGAGACTGAGGACTTATCCTCTTGCGCTGGTTTGTGAGTTATCTTACTCTCAGAATCGGGACACGACAACGACTGGCACTGACGTTATGACATGAAAAGTGCAAGAGACCGTGTTGGTCCGAGCTCTTTTGCAGAATAGACCATCTGCCTTCCTGCCAGGCAGTTCGTAAAAGGCAAACATAGGCTTACCGTCACTAACACCGTGATCATCTGACTAGGTGGTAGAGTTTCGCAGCGACTCACCCGGATTGGTTCTACCGCCTTACCTATTCCTGCCGCCATAACGTCATGACGTGTTACGGTTTGGAGGGTAAGGTAGCCGGTAAGCTTACTTTTGCTCGAGGTCTAACATCCCGGCCTCAGGTTGGCAACGCACCATTACCACCTTTGGTGTCTATAGGCGTGAATTTCCTACCATCAGGAAATCCGTCTGCTTGTTTATCTTCCAATATCATAAAAAAAAGCATTGAATATAAAGGCAAGACTTCTATTCACTTTCCCCATAGAAAATCTTTATATCAAATCTCAAACTCACGAGTGCAAGAGCGGGTATGCTGAAAAAGTAATAAAGTGTTCTGGTATTTAAATTGTAAGTACTTTAAGGCACGGTTTCACCCGCATATTTAAAAGCGTTTTCTAACTCTTTCACGGCATAGAAAGTAACTAGTATTCTTTAAGGTACAACTTTTTCCATGCAAAACATAAAATATTAAGCTCGGATACCCATTTTTAACAAAAAGAAACAAAGAGTAAAGTATCTTCACGCCCATATCCCAGAAGTCATAGGCAGATGAACAACCAGGCCAACCACGACTAGCTGAAGACACTAAGTCCCATAACGTAATAGGTGGCAAGCCTATCGCCAACCGGTCATATATCCAATCCTTGACAACGTCATTTTTATTCGAAAATTGAGAATACACAATTTCTGATTTCTTCGTTGACCGATCTGAGGATCAAACCCGGGACATCAAGAAATCAAGTAACGCCGGAGCGCTAAACCACAGAGGTAATTAAAAACAAACATACATTTACACTTTTGCATTTGATTTCATAGGAGTATAATTTTCACACGTTTGTATTCAAAAAATATCTTCACGCCCATATCCCGAAGAGGTAGGCAGAGGTACAACCAGGGCACCCACTACTAGCTGAAGATACTAAGTCCCACAATGTGATAGGTGGCAAGCCTATCGCCAATCGGGCACATTTCCAATCCCGAGTAACATTTTTTTTTTATTAAAAAATTGGAAAAACCCAATTCTCTTTTGTTGCCCGACCCGGGATTCGAACCCGGGACCTCATGCACTCAAAATTATTTTCTCCCAAATTCACCAATTTGAAAAACATTTACATTTATAAATATAGATATAAATATAAATATATAACAATAATAATGTAAGCCATAACGTCATGACGTGTTCCGGTTCGGAGGGTAAGGCAGCCGGTAAACCTACTTTTGCTCGAGGCCTAACATCCCAGCGTTGGCAACGCACCATTACCACATTTGGTGTTTCTAGGCGGCCGCAATTTCTCACCATCAGGAAATCCGTCTGCTTGTTTTCCTTCCAATATCATTTAAAAAAAAAAAAGAAAAAGTTTTATTAAAAAATCTATTCGACGAAATAACAATATTTAACATGTCAAATGTGGGATCTCTCTCCATCAAAGCCTTTACTCTAACCTCTGCTACTTGAACCCACCTCTACGGTTTTAATTATACCCTTGCGATTTAATAAAATTGGTGTTCATATTATATGATGTTTTCCCTCCATACAGTATGCGTTAATTACTTGTTTATCGCACGTAATTAGAATAACTCATTAAAATTCGGACCTGTAGCCTAAACTCGAGTTACATATTAGGTATACAATTAACGTAAACATTTAACATAGTGTTAATAATATTTTAATTAATGTTTGAATTCTAAACCATTTCTATGAAATGTTTAAATATTATTTTGCTATTTAACTTTTTAATGATTAAAATAGTATTTGTTGGTAAGGGACTCTATCTCCCCTTCGTTCTGGATAGTAGTTAGCCTCTGACTTGAGCTTATGATCTCATCCCGGTCAGAAGATGACAAATCAATAACAAGTGTAAAGATTAATAACGGTAGCCAACATTTTAAAAAACTAGCGTTCTAAGTTTACCAAAGGACGAACTTACCAAAGACGTCTACCAAAGAGTGAAGTAAACTACGCGTGTGTGTGTGTACATGCTTGCGTCCGTGTGTGCGTGCGTGTGTGTAAAATAAAAGGAACAATGGCCATGCTATCCTTCCAGTCATCATTTTTATTAAATTCATAGAACTGAAGTACAGTAGTACTATTTAAATTATGCGCTTCGGCTGTATTCGTCAAGCTTCGAGAATCCAAATGTATTTTAAAGATATCTATATAGAGTTCAAGCCAATCAGCCAATTCAAAAATAAAAGTATAAAGTATAAAGAGAAAAAATTGTAAAGCCGAAGTGCATAATTTAAATTGTAGGTCTATAATAATAATTGATACTCGTATTAAGAGGTGTTTGCAACTTAAAAGAAATTTCTAGAATTAAAAGGTTTATTTCAAAAAAACGATTGCAGGTGAGTAAGAAACTATTGAATTAACTAATCTAATTCTAAGTTTCACAAACTCAAACAACCCAAGTATTAATGTTAACTGTCAACAATATTTTGTTTGCTTAACTCTACTATCACCTTAAGTTTACTGTTCTAATTTGTTACGTGTTGAGGGATGGGTTGGGAGTTTGAGCTGTCAATAGGCAGCCTTAATTTGTTCTGTGACGTCAAGAAAAGAAATGAGCAGGCATCACTGACAAAATGAAAAGAGGCCTGATTTACAGCCCCCGCTTAAACCGACTCTGGATCTTATTAACATTACTTTTTATAACACCAAGGGCCCTAAATTGAAACAGTGAAGACAGAAATTTAATTAAAACGTCTAGTTAAGAGGTGTTGACTGGCATCATTAAAATGTATAGTTAGAGCCACCCTTGTTTTAAATTTATTCATTTACCATCGCCAAGTATTTTTTTATGATACTGGAAGGCAAACAAGCAGACGGATTTCCGGATGATAAGAAATTCACGACGTCTTCAGACACCAAAGGCGGTAATGGTGCGTTGCCAACCTGAGGCCGGGATGTTAGGCCTCGAGCAAAAGTAAGTTTACCGGCTACCTTACCCTCCGAACCGGAATACGACGTGACGTTATGGTGGCAGGAATAGGTAAGGAAGTGGTACCAATCCGGGTGAGTCGCTGCGAAACTCTACCACCTAGTCAGAGGTCATGGTGTTAGTGACGGTAAGCCTATGCTCGCCTTTTACGAGCTGCCTGGCAGGAAGGCAGATGGTCTATTCTACAAAGGAGCCCGGACCAACACGGGGAAAAGAGAACGGGGGTATAAAGAGATTTGTATAGCAAATGCGAATATAAAATTAACTTGCTTATCTTCTACACACCTAAAAGACAGTATGTTTTTCTTTTACCACACAATAATGAAAGATAAACAGACTCAAGAAAATCCAAAGCCTATGTTTGTAAAAAGATAAAAGTTAAGCCCAAGGACGAAAATTTAATTATTTTCGCTTTGATTGAAACTTGCGTGGTACAGTTCTATCAGTTTATTTACTACTCAATCACGATTGAATGGTTGAATGGATGTTAATGAAACTTTCAATGGTGCGCTCCATCCAATATACCAATAACAGAGTCGATAGATTAAAAAATACGATCATCCGTCAATTCGTTGGTATTGCTATTTTGTGGGCTATTTTCAATGCATTTAAAATAATTGCAACACTACAGTGTAGTAATTGACATTTAATACGTATTATTGTCACATAAAACTAGCTGTCCAGTTGAACTACTTTCCACCCTTTCAGTTTGTTTAGGAAAAAAATAAGTAATGTTTTTTGTATTTCCCTTGCAGTTTTCATAATTTCCCTATCTTGTAAATATTCTCTTGTCTTACACAAATAGTTCAAAACCAAAATTAGCCAAATCGGTGTAGTCGTTCGGAGGTTAAGCACGCGATTTATCCTATCCTATCATTAATATTATAAATGTGAAAGTTTGTATGTTTGTTTGTTACTCCTTCACGCTAAAACTACTGAACCGATTTTCTCGAAATTTGGCACACGCATGGAGGGCAAAATTATATAATGCTATGGAAAAAATTACCTCTATAAAAACAATAATACTTACAGTCTAAAAAAATCGTTTATGAATGGCTTGACAGACTTGACTATGAAATGTGTGAAAAGTTGATAGTGGGATTAAAATGCTAAATTAAAAATATATACGCACACATACACAAACGCACACATACACATACACAAACACACACCCACACATACACACACAAACCAATATACAAACATGCATGCTTAAAATAAAATAAAAATAACTAAATTAAATTTGAAATATATCTATGTAATAAAAATTGTTTATTGGAAGGGGGGCACTGGCTTCTATAAAACAGTTTAAATTAACTAGTGTAGAAGTCAGAAGCTACCTAAATAATGTAATATTTTTTGTGACAATAAATTATTATTATTATTATTATTATTATTACTATAACCTGGATTGACACATAGGTTAGTTTTTCCCGAAAAAATGTTTTTGTGGGACCATTGAACACGTGGGCACCGCCGCGAGCAACAGCTGGTTTCATATAAGTATATCGGTGACGGAAACACGGCTATTTAAGAACATATTTTAACATACATTTATTCGCAATACCATAACAAAAAATTCAGAGCCTGTTTAATTAAACACTGTTTATAATGTTAATTTAAACATCCTATCAATAACATGTTAAACGTGGGTGACGAATCCAATTTTAGTCAGTGTTTAGTGAAAGGTGTGTTTAATTAGTGTTTATTTTTTATTTGTGGTAAAAAGTTATTTATTTATTTCTACAAGTTTATGCAACACGAAAAGAAGAAACTTGACATTCTGTTTTTTTAAGTTATTAAAGATAAAAAAAATGTCTTTTTTACAACTGCAAACTACAAGACAGATGAGAACGCGCTTAAACACAGCAGCTTTTATCGCCACCTTCTAACGTGTTAACAGCGATAATGGGCACCTTTTTAAATGTATAAAGTAGTGAGCACGTTTTGTACTAAAGTTAGATTTTTTACTTAAAATTTACGCAAAATCAGCGCCTTTTTTTAATTTTATAACAACAATGTCTAGCGAAATTAGTTAAGTTTTATAGCATTGTGTACAATTTTGTTCAGTCAAAGTGCTCAAATGAAATAATCATGAAGAAATTAGCGTATCGTGTATTTACTCGTTGCCGCCAAATCTCACTAAAATATGAGTTTGAGTAATGAGGCCACCGCTTTACCCAAAACCCTGACATGACTTATTGACGACGTATTATTATTTAATCCCGATTGATTATTTGATCCCTAATTATGATTGAATCCCGATTTTGGTAGATGCAATTTTTTACTTAACTAATGCCAAAATGGTAACGCGAATGCCAAAAGCTAAAGAAAGAAGAACCTAATCTGACAGCACCAAATGTGTTTTGTTTCTTTCTGTTACTGCCGTTGAAAGAAGATAGCGATAATTGAAAATTTATTTAGTGGGTCCACAGTAAAATTGTCACCGAATGACGTGGGTAGTATAAAAGTACAATTAATTGTAATTATGTCCGTGAAAAGAAAATGCTTATAAATATTGGGCATATTTCCAATTTCCCATAAAATTAAAGTGAATATCTAGTTTTTTTGGCCAATTTGAAGCAAAAATTAACAGAGGGAAGTAGTGGAAAAGTTTACTTTCATTAAATGATGTAGAACTCTCACAACAGTTTATTTGTTTGCATTATTATGCGAACAATTACAACAAATTATGTTTATAATAATGTTGTGCTTTCAAATACCTATAATACTTATAAATACGTTTTGGCATCTGACTCAAACTTTTCGGTTTCGTACTTGAAATCATGAACCTTTTCAAGAGGGGCCATGAAAGGAAATTTCTTTTGTACTGATGCCAACATACTTCGCAAAACCGCGCAGAGATCCTTTGACGTACCTCTCCGTCCCAAAATAATTTTCAAATCGAATGATATTTTTCGTATAGAGCCTGAAATGCTCACGTTCCAGAGATTAATGTTAGTACCTTACAGTATTGATTACTGAATAGCTTTTCGATATTTACCGAGTCGTATCTGAATGTTAATTTTTTTGCTCTTTGAAACACTTTTTATTAAAAACGTTTAGAATGTAGATTCTCAAACCCAATTTAATCAATTTATCACTAGAATATATAATACTCTTAGACTTTAGTAATCGACGTTTTTAACCAAAAAAGATTAACCTATCTTTAATTTTAATACTTTACTTTTAACTTTTTAAAACCCTGCGCCTAACGCCGAGCGACGAGCCGCCACTATGCCTCCGTCAAGTCAACCTAGTAACCAGAACGCAGCACCAAGTCGAGGTACGGTCTCCCGGGACACAGCCCTTGTTGCTGGCGTTGTAGGGAACAGTCCCATCCACCTAAATGATGATTTCTCGGGCTGAGCACTCTACCCGGTTTGTGGGTGTAGTTGTAAAAACCGCGAGGTTGGCAAAATATTAGTCATTCCAAAAAAAACATTGATCCCTTACCAAATTCCAGTCTAAGGCTGGATTTCACTATCGAATTTAAACGCGATCAACGTAAAATCGCGTTTAGTCAATCGTCAAGGGTGTCAATCTATCATTCAATTGTTAAAGAAATTTTGAATGATATAAATATTTTATTATATTTATTATATATATAGGGATATATTGTCAATTTTAAATTTAAGGCAAAAGCTTATACACGTGATCACAACTGATAATTGAACTCCTTTACACTGAACTTAGTTTTATTAAACTCGGTTTTACATATGACAGCCCTAAATCAAGTTTTAGTTGTCATATAAATGTCAATCTTATATCGAATAACATATTTGTACTTATGTCAATAGAGACTGACATAAATTGATTAACACTTTGACTCAATTATCTTTAATCATCTCACAAACGCCCATGTCAGGAACTATAAGGCTAGGGTTGCACGCGACTTCTGCGTTAACAGCTCGACTAACAAGACCCTCAAATCTGTGTGTGTGCGTGTGTGCGTGCGTGTGTGCGTGTGTGTGTGTGTGCATTTCGTTTAATTAAACGTTTGCGTATTACCTATTCCTGTTGCTTTATGGTCAGTGCTTTACTTTGTGGTTTTCTGTGTTGGAGTTTCGATAGACTTGCATACGTATGCTTTAGATCCTGGTCATAAGATAACAACGCATCGGTATCATACATGATTTTCGTAGGTTGTCGATGGAAGAATCATTAACTTGTTTCTAAAAGATAGGAATGTAAATCCTATTGATGTTATAAATGCGAAAGTTTTTTTGCTTATTTGTTTGTTGCTTTTAACGCTAAAACTGCTGAACCGATTTTCATGAAATTTGGCACACACACAGAAGGCAACTTGGATTAACACCTAGGATAGTTTTATCCCAAAAACACGTTCCAGTGGGACCATTAACCACGTGGGTAACAGCTAGTACCTATACCTATATTAATACGTGATGCCAAAACTTTGGACCCTTTTTTACGAAAATTGCGCAAATTTTTCAATAGTAATGCTTATAAAGTACATTAAATCAATAAATAAACCATTACCCACACTACCATGCATGTGACACACACAAACAAATATATTGATGATAACGATAGACGATCACAGATGGCGCACTAAAAAGTTTGAAAAGTAAGTAGTAGGTCTTGAGAAATGAAGATGGCTTTCTTATCAATAACATAATAAAATGTATTATAGTCGAATTTCGAACTACGGGCGACCACTGGTTCCACATAAAAAGGTAAATATAATGTCACGATTGTTTATATCTGTTTTTGATGATACTAATTATTTTGATGATATTAATTTCCCGGATGTTTCCGGATTGTACACATTAAGCAACACAAGGGATTATGTGTGTCATACAAATACTCTAACAATATCGGTGCCTGAATTATTGAAGCGTCACTTCGAGGATTGTCATTCAAATATTGTCATTTCGCTCTATAATTTAGCAAACGTATTAAACACATAGTTTCAGATTTGCGACTTTTGGTCAATCACTTGTAACGCTGTTTTCTGACTAGGTGGTAGAGTTGCGCAGCGAATCGCCCGGATTAGTACCACAGTCTCATCTATTCCTACCACCATAACGTCCAATGCGTTACGAAGCCGGTAAGCTTACTTTTGGTCGAGGTTTAACATCCCGGCCTCAGGTTGACAACGCACCATTACCACCTTTGGAGTCTCTAGGCGGCGTGAATTTCTTACCACCAGAAAATCCGTCTGCTTTACAATATCGTAAAAAAATCTTAATTTTAAAAGAACGCCGCGACGGATTTGTGAAATGTGTACCTATTTGCGATGTAAGATGGGGCATTACAAGTCAAGTTTCACGACTTATGAGGGATAAAGGAGCTGAATGTCTGACAGCGGAAGGTGTCTTTCGAGTTTTACGCATTAGCGTATATTTCGTGATATTAAAATTAGTATGCTTAAATATTTTGTGATTTTGTCTTATCATTGTTTGACTAAAATATTAAAATAAAATATTAGTTTAGAAACTAAAAAAAGACGCTTTTATATCTACATGAATGAAAAAGTAGAAAATAATTTTGCATAAGTTGAAATGAAAAAAAAATATGATAAAGAAATGTAACAGCATGGGTTTCAATTGTTGATTTTACTTTATATGCCAATATTAGGAATAGCTTAATTGCGCAATATTTTTTACTTTTTGCAGAAAATTATTTCCTTCTTCTTAGTTCTGATAGATATAAAATATAAAACGCGACGGCCTTTTTAAAGTTCTTTTAATTTAAAGAAAAGGCGGGAATTCTTTAGGTATTATTTCACTACACGGAAAATATTATTATAACAATACATAAGATGAAATTCTATAAAAGTGGTATGATTTATGTTCTAAAATATGTTTAAAATTATTGTTAGGTAAATGTTGCAACACAAAAGAAATTAAATGCAACTTCAATACTAATTTATAAATTGTATTAGTACTTTTACATTATTATCTTCCTTTAAATATGAATTCTCCACTATCGGTATCGATATCGACTCGGCGATACTTTTTTGTTAACATCGGCATCAATATCGTATCGGCTGAAGTACGTATCGACTATATATGCATCCCTATTCAACACCGTCGCTCGATACTTGGAAGCTACTTATGAAAGACCCTAAACATAATTCGATTCCATAGCATTTGTAACGGGATGTTTATATTTGGAGCTGACGTTATCAAGTATTTCTTGGAATCGCTGTTTTAACTACTCACACAATAAGAAGCACTGACGTTCGGCAATAGAACACTTTAAGCATTTTTTTATAGTTTATTTATCTACATAGGCATTACATACCTACCTACATATTTAAAAGATAATCAACATTACGACATAAATAACCTATATTAACTTACAAAATTATGAGGAGTTTATAGGCATGTATTGAGCTGATTGAAATGAAATGAAAATGAAAAATTATTTACTTGCGGAATATGTGTTTTAAAAAGTTAGCTTCAATACTACATGGCAATGTTAAATTAAATGAGACTGGTAAATATACTGACAAAAGAACTAAAAAAATGTTTATGAAAACCATTTTGGATAAATTAATCTATTAAAATATAGTCGTAATTACTGTAGTTTTTTAAATATTTTTTTTAATGTACACACGAATTTCACTAACTTTTACATCTACATCAAATTGTGCTAGCAAAATGTTTTATAAGTAAGTTTTTAACAAAAAACATATTTTTGTGTCTCGCTTTTATTTTTAAGGGTTTTTTCCAGCAATAGACCCAAAAAGTTTCTACTATTCCAGGCATAGGCGTAGCAAATATTAAATAAAATATTAGGTATTGATGAGAATATTAGGAGTTAAAGTACAAGTATCATAATATTTCATTGTCATTCAATTTAACTATGCAAAAAAACACCTCAATTAGTTGAGGACAACGGCTTTATTTAGTAATTTAACAATAATATGAGTTAAATTAAACACAAATACTATTGTTTCCTCAAATAACTTTTTATACAAAGGGCGTAGATATTAAAAATCTGTAAACAAAACATAGCAGTTAGTTTTATTTTAAAAGTATTTACAATTTTTGATGAATTTTTACATCACCTACGTGTTTTGTAAGGGAATTGTTTCGTGCATGTATTGTTACCTTCCAGCTTTATTGAAAATTGAACTTTTACTACGGTGGACGGAGCGGAGATAAAAGAATTCAATTTACTTCTAAAACACCAGAAGCATGCTTCCGCCAGCGATCTCATAACGCGATGAAGTAATGTATTGTTGCGAGTGGTTCAATTTTAGACATGCCCACGCCCGCGGTTTCGTGTGCTACAAATAATCTTAAAGTATGATCTTCCGATTTTGATAAAAAAAATACTGGGCGAAGTCGTAGCCAAATTGCGTAGTACATATAAAAAGAAAGAAAAATTTAGTGTCTGTACACAAATACATTTTTCCAAAAAACTGACAAGGGGCGATTAAAGAAGAATAACAAAAAAGACGACGGGTTGCACTCTGGGAGTGCCGGCAGAAGTAAAAACTTGAATATTAAAGTTGTAAATTTTTGATATTTTGGAATGGTGAGGGAATAATTTTGCACGATTTGCTTTAATTATCATTATGAAAGTACTATCATTCATGTGGTAGAATACAATATCCATTTAATGTGCTATCGTACACAAACATGACAACACGACATCGCGCAAGCGTCCTGCGCCGTCTAAACGAAACAGCAGGCGCTGGCATACATTTTCACCGCGCCGTAGAAAGGCTGTTTACTCTCCATCTATCTTACGAATTTTCGATCAGGTCACGAGTCCTAACGCAAATTATGAAGTTTTTATCCAATTAGGTTACAATAAATTCCAAAAAAGTGCGCAACACCGCCAAAGAAATTTTCACTTCAAAAAATAAAAAAACAACAATTTCTGTAACCTCGAAGCCACTCAAGGATTTTGAACTCTGTTTTTGCACGTTGATTACATATAGTTAGGAGCGTCGATAAAACTTTGTTTTATCAAAATCGGTTGAGAGAAAAATAAGTTATGGTTAATTAAGATTCATACGCAGTTCACGGGGTTAGCTGGTCTATTATTTTGTTTTATTTTTTAGAATGAATAAAAAAAGGTTTTTTAATAAATTTATCAACAGACCAATTAACAGCACTCACAATAAGTAGTAGTAAAAAAATAAAGTAAATAAGTTATCTATTACTAATAACGAGGATTCCGACCATTATTAGTTTTAATTTATAACCCGGAATATCTTATTAATTTAGCATAGTTTAATAAGTCCTAAACGATATTAAAGTTGTAAGTTCAAATTTAGCTTGTTACTACTCAGTTATAAGTATTCATAGCAGATATTGGTAGCAAATCATGAGCACATTGACTAGTAACAGTGTCGGAGGACCGACAAGGGTCGAAAAGGGTCCGGAACTAGACATTACTATCCATATGAATACAGAATAAAAGAAATTGCAAGTGCTCGGAAGGATGTTTACCGTTGGCGCCTTGGATTCAGTTTTATTATGAATAGTCATAATCATACCTTTAGATATCTTTATGTGGTAAAGATACGAAAATCCTATTAATATTATAAATGCGAAAGTTTGTATGTATGGATGTATGGATGTTTGTTACTCTTTCACGCAAAAACTATAAAGCCGATTACGATGAAATTTGGTATGTAGGTAGCTGAAGACCCAGAATAACATATAGGCTACTTTTTATCCCGGAGTTCCCGCGGGATTGGGACTTACGCGGGTGAAACCGCGGGGCGCAGCTAGTAGAATCATATAAATGATAACCCACATGAAAATATATTTATTTAAACTTACTTTTTATAAAATACATATACCTAACTAGATATAGTTATAAGTATCGATACATTGGTGTGTTGGAATCTACATATTAATACGTGATGCCAAAGCTTTGGACCCCTTTTTACGAAAATTGCGAGGACGTAGGAAAATAAAATTTGGCACACTTATAGTTTATGTGTAGGAGAAGTGCAGCACGCTAGTTTTTCTGAATAATAGAGCTTATAAAGTACATTAAATCAATAAATAAAACATTACTTACAATACCATGCGTTTGACACACACAAACAAACATATTGATGATAAACTAAAAAGTTTGGAAAAAAAAGTAGTTGGTCTTGAGAAATGAAGATGGCATTTTTATTAACAAGATATTAAAATTTATTACGGTCGAATTTCAACCAACGGGCGACCACTAGCATGAATGATAACCTACATGAAAATATATTTGTTTAATTTTACTTTTTATAAAACACATGAACCTACCTAAATACAGTTACAAAATAAGTAGCAAAACTATGTTTGAATAAGAATATTAGATGGAGAGATTGACAGGCTCGTCAGTCATTAGTTCTTCCTGTTACGGACGTAGATATCTGCGTTTCTTACTATTCGTCGACGAAGCTATTACAAGACCAGGATTAGGAGGCGACTATGGCATACGATAACGGCGATCACTATTGCAAGTTTAAGTTTTTTGAAGTGAAAACTTCTTTAGCGGCGTTGTGCACTTTTTTGATATGGGTAAAAACTTATAAACTTGCGCGAATGTTCGTGTTGTCATGTTTGTGTACGATAGCGCAATAAATGAATATTATATTCTATCACATAAATGATAGTACTTTCATACTGATAAATAAAACTGTTCGTGCAAAATAACTAACTCCCTAACCATTCCAAAATATCACAAATGCACAACGTTAATGTTCAACTTTTCACCTCTGCTGGCACTCCTGGAGTGCAAAACGTCGTTTTTTTTTCATTTGAAACTTTAAGTTATTACGCATACTTTCTAACTCAGTCCATTTCAATATGGCTGGTGTCAACCCTACAAACCCTTTGGCACGATTAAATTAAAATATATGACTAACTGTACCGCTGCGAGTCTTAACTTCAGAGAGAAGTTTGGCTCGATCTCTACCAGATCAAAATAAGCGGGTGCATGAAGGTGTAGACTATTACTAGAGATTAAAATCTTAACAAAGAGTTGGTGCTATGCTGTTTCCAAATATTGCTGGCTTTCTCTAATATAATCTAATATATCAACTTCTCTTTCAGAGAGTCTTGTGAAGTAAATTAACAAAGTTATAATGAGAGAGGCCGGTGCACTGGAGACGGTCAGCAATACTTGGAAATGACACCAGTTTTTTATTACGAGTGTATTTTTTATGATACTGAAAGGCAGATAAACAGACGGATTTCCTGTTGGTAAGAAATTCACCCCGCCTAGAGTCAACAAAGATGGTAATGGTGCGTTGCCAACCTAAGGTCAAATTAGCCTCGAGCAAAAGCAAGTTTACCAGCTATCTTATTTTCCGAACAGGAACACGTCAACGGCAAGCACTGACGTTATGGCAGCAGGAATAGATAAGGCGGTGGTACCAATCCGGGCGAGTTACTGCGATACTCTTTCACCTAGAAACCTTCAATAGCAGGTTAAAGCTTCGTGAGAGATCGACACATCTCAACGTCAAAAATGAAGCGTTTTTAACGGAGATATACTTAATGTGAACAAAATTATGGTTTTGCTACCCCACCCGTGTGATTATTTTAATGTTACTAGTTGTTTCAAAAATAATAACTGTCTGCTCCCAGTGATTGAAATGAAATTTAACATTTTTACATGTATTCTTTTGTACACGTCACTTTTAATACCACCCATTGTAGTTTCAAATTAAATTTCCATACAGAATATAGCGGAAAATCAAATTTCATTGACACGTGATTAAACGCCCGCCTAAAGGTTGAAGTTTCAATAAAATATTAAATTATTATACTGACGGTTGTTCGCAGTTTCAGATCGGTAGTAAACCTCTGCCCTTTTAAACAATGATATTATGTCCTGATTTTGATTTAAGTAAGGCTCTTAATTTAAATTCGACTGCAATTATTTAAAAAAATATGTAAACAGATGAATAGTTACTAGTATTATGTGATTTCACTTTCAAGCAATTCTTCGCTTTCCAATTCTCTTAATTTTCTATCTAAATATCATTATATAGTATGTCCGGATAAGACCTAGCGATAACGTAAGGTTATAAATACATCTATTTTTATCGACAAAAACATGTGGAGGTCTATATGTCCATAGTCAGAATAGCCAACATTTTATTTAGTTTCTAATCTGGTGGATACCTACCTGTGCCAAAAGATGCCAATTTCTCTGGATAGAAAGGTCCTACAGGTGTATTTTTTTATTGATAAGGTAAAAATAGCATCTATCAAATAAAAAAACGGAAAGGTTTGACTACATAAATCTTTTTTTAGTAATTCCAAAAGTGTGATTTTGAAGTTGCGATATCTCATGGAGTTTTATGAATAGCTGAGTTATTATTTCACCAATAATTCTGTTATTATTGGGCCATTCGATTTTACAAAAAAATAAAAATTAGGTCCCTTTGTATGCTTAAATCTTTAAAACTGCGCATCGGATTTTGAAGCGGTTTTTATTAATAGATAAAGTGATTGACGAGGAAGGTTTATATGTATATTTTATACACGCGCAAAGCCGGGGCGGGTCGCTAGTTAGTAATAAGTAGTAGGTATATAAAGAGACAAGAATGTTTAGATATTAGATACAGATAGATAATAAAGCTCAGAACATACACAAACATTTACATAGACAGTATTATAAGATATTTGAATAAACTAAGTTTTGCATAAATATAAACGAGCAAATAATGCTCCGTCTCCAGATTTACATATTTAATCAATTACGGCCGTTTCATTAATAATGCAAATTGGTAAATATATGCTATCGTTTACCACAGCCCTGGATCATCCTATGGGACCACTACATAAATACCCTCCCAACAGAGTGATTGCTTTCGATAGTCCCAATGAATTTGGGAACACGTTAATTCAGACGAATGTTAGTTGGTGTACCGTTATCTAAATTTTGACCAGTGTTTAAAGGGACTTCGGCCTAATTGAAAATTTGGGATGTATTTACGAGTTGGCAATCCTTATTCAATTATGTGATATTGACGATTTCGGAAAGCTTACACGTTTGGGTAGATTTGATTTAAAATCGGATAAAATATATTATTTGTGGATATGCCCGCGTTTTAAAATTAATTCGTTTTTTTACAGAAAGGAAGTACACAATAAGCTTTAAATAATAACTAAATAAATATCCCTGGACCAATTACAAAACTTGGTCTAATTCCAACGTAAGCTTAGACGGTATAAGTGTAAGTAAGTATTTTTTTTATGACATTGGAATGTAAACAAGCAGACGGATTTCCTGATGGTAAGGAATTCCCGCCGCCTAGAGACACCAAATGTGGTAATGGTGCGTTGCCAACCAGAGGCCGGGATGTTCGACCTCGAGCAAAAGTAAGTTTACCGGCTACCTTACCCTTCGAACCGGAACACAATGACGTTATGGCGGCAGGAATAGGTAAGGCGGTGGTACCAATCCGGGTGAGTCGCTGCGAAACTCTACCACCTAGTCAGATATCACGGTGTTAGTGACGGCAAGCCTATGCTCGCATTTTACGAGCTGCCTGGCATAGGAAGGCAGATGGTCTATTCTACAAAGGAGCCCGGACCAACACGGGGGAAAAATATACTTTCTATTTTAAAAAGAAATATTTTTGTCAGTTGTCTAAAAGTTGTTACAGCGAGCCTAACCTATACATATATATATATATATATATATATACACCGTGTAAATGACAGCGTACCGAAAAATGAAACCATGGATTTTGTACATGATAGACATGCATAATATTGAGTTGGAATTTCGAGTCGGAAATTTCATGATTTAAATAAAAAAATATATTGATTTCACTATTATTTCATTAATACAATCTAACGCAACTCGATTTTTATTTAAAATGTAATAAATAAGACATTTTTACTAAAAACAAAAAAAAAAGTATCTTTGCGCTCATATCCCCGAACAGGTTGGCAGAGGCACAACCAGGGCACCCACGACTAGCCGAAGACACTAAGTCCCACAATGTGATAAGTGGTAAGCCTATCGCCAACCGGGCACGTATCTAATCCCGAGCAACATTTTTTTTATTAGAAAATTGGAAAAACTAAATACTCCTAAAGACTGCAATGTAATAAAACAGGTTATTAGATCGGCACTTACAGCTCGCAACGCGTGGCTTAATGCATATACTTTGTTCGCTATACATTGCGGGCTGAAAACCTACTAAATATTTAACCACTTCTTTCCTACAAAAACTATTAACGGAATTTTCATAATTCATAATTCATTTATTGTTCGAATATAGGTACATAGCAAGTTGTTAACAAATTTGATTTGAACTCTATATTCTGCCTATAAGGCGTACAATTGTGAAATTAATACAAAACAATAAAACAATTTACTGTCAATATTAATAATAAATTGATTTAATACAATCATACAAATTTACACTTACTTGAAATAAGGTTAAATTTTACCTATGTTCTAAATTAATTAATGTACACTCACAATTCATAGTATTAATCTAAAATAAAATGTCAAAAAATAGTTTAAAATAATATTTGCATCATTTGATCTAATAATAAATAAAGTTATTATTACAGCCAAATATTAAATTGATAATTTTATATTCATATTTTGAAGACCGATATTATCTAAACTACCACAGAAGTTTTCGTTACGGTGTCAAATACACCCTGTATACTAACACGTCATTTTACTTCAGTTTGGCTTACAGACTACAGTCACAATTCACAGTTTATCCGTGCATTAAATTAAGGTTTGACGGTTACTTATTCTGTGGTATAATCAATTAGGTAATACAATTACGGTAAACACAGGATTTTCTGTGTATTTTTAAGAATCGTTTGTATTTCATTGGTTACAATTACATATAACACGAAATGTGTTCAAAATTAATTTCCGATTTGTGAACAAATTTCCCGTTGTGGCTCGTAGCGGATAAATCACAATGCAAATCAATTTATCTGTTCGAATAGAGATCTAATTTCCTTTATACTGTTAAGTGTTACTAGACACTGCTTACGGCTTTATATCTATATACAGCAATAAGCGTTGTACTTTATAAAGGTATTCACAGTTTTTTAGTATTTTCTTATGTGTTGGTCCGGGTCCTCTTTGTACAATAGACCATCTGCCACCTTACTTAGCATAGGCGATTAAAAGAGGTCGTGTTGGTCCGGGCTCCTTTACAGAATAGTAGACTATCTGCCTCCATGCCAGGCAGCTCGTAAAAGGCGAGCATAGGCTTACCGTCACTAACACCGTGACATCTTACTAGGTGGTAGAGTTTCGCAGCGACTCGCCCGGATTGGTACCACCGCCTTACCTATTCCTACAACTATAACGTCCAATGCTTGCCGTTGACGTGTTCCGGTTCGGAGGGTAAGGTAGCCAGTAAATTTATTTTTGCTCGAAGCCTAACATCCCGGCCTCAGGTTGGCAATGCACTATTACCAACTTTGGTGTCTGTAGGCGGTGTGAATTCCTTTCCATCAGGAAATCCATCTGCTTGTTTGCCTTCTATTATCATAAAAAAATACCAATAAGACCACTGGTAGTAGAGTGCTGTCAGCAACTTGCTCGGTTAGGGATCCACCGCCGGTTCGGAAGGTAGGGTAGCCGGTAGACTTGCTGAATTAAGCCAACACTCTGACCACAGCACAACGAATCACATGGATCTATGGTGTTTATAGGCCGTGGACATCTCTTATGACCAGGGAAGTCGCATGTTCGTTTTCTGTATTTTGCCATACAAATAGTACTACTAACTGTTGCCTACGGCTTCACCTGAGTGTTATAATTGTTTAGCTTTTCGAGATAACATTCGTCTGTATTCATTTCCAAAATATAATACATCCCAATTCTATCTTATTTTGATACTAGCTGTTGCCCACGACTTCGCACACGCTTTTAAGTGACTTAACGAAGCTAATAATGTAAACTCTTTTTTTTCCATTGTAAAAGTATCCTAAATGTTAAACCGGGCTTATAAGTTCTGGTATCTATTTAAGTATTTATATGTATTAGTATCGTTGACTAACACTCATAACACAAGCATATAATTTGCTTGGGTTAGGTTCAATTTGTGTGACTTGTTCAGGGATATTTTATTTATTTAAGTTTACATGCTATAACTACGAAACATCCACTCAAACATCAAAATACACTGTTTCGTGTAAAAGTAAACAGAGAAAGAAATAATCCGACAAAAATTAATAATCTTCATTTTGGGCTCTTTATGTAATATGTAGCAATAGTTGTTTTTTAAATTGTTTTACGTACATGTTTAGTTTTTCCACTATTTAATTATATTATGTACAGATTACTAAAATCTTCTCATTCCCATATGTTTAAAATAGGTTCTAAAATGTATTTTTCTTTTTTTTTAAACTTTAAGTACGATTTTATGGAGTTTTCTGTACTGAGTTGTCTGGTTTCTCATGTCTGTGTTGTCTTATATCTGGGCCATACAATGGAAATAATACGATTAGAAATAAAGGTGATTAGAAAAGAAATCACAATTGCCATAGCACTTATTCTTTAAAAGTTCAAAAATAAAAAATAATATTAAATGCCCCAAAATGTTTAATGGCATTCCAAAATGCTATCATAAAAATAATTTTAACTAAAATAGTGCGTACAACAGTACTAACTATTTAAATAACGCGCTTCTTATATATCCGTCAAGCTCCGGAAAGACGAATGTATTTTTAGATATCTTTATAAATTTATTATTACGTAATTAATCATTTCGTTTAAATTTAGATGAGGTCAGTCAATTTGAAATTAAAGAATGAAGTGTAAAAAGAGTAACAAGTGTAAAGCCGAAGTGCATAATTTAAATATAAGTACCTACTATACTTACTGTTGTCGTTGGTCGAGTGGCTAGCGTACACGCCTAACTGCAGGGGGGCAGGCATTTGTGTGATGAACATTTAGATGTCTGCATTTGCGGGTCTGGGTGTTTATTAAATTTATTTTGGTATGTATACTTGTATGTATACTTAATATTTCTATGTAATAGTATCGTTGACTAACACCCATAACACCCCCAAAACCCCAAAGTAAGCAAATTATATGCTTAAAATTTGCTTACTTTGGGGTTAGATTCAATTTGTGTGACTTGTCCATGGATATTTATCTATTTACTTACTGTTTGCATATTTAATTCAATACATATGAAATTCCTTATCGTATTATTTAATTCAATTTGTGGTGTAGCTTATCTTATTATCTGTTTGTGACATAGTTAGTTTTCCAATTAAATTAATATGGCTTATTTCAAAATGTCTGCCGATAATTGTAATTTAAAATATTAATATTATTACAGTTCGCTAAAAATTTTAATATATAAATGCTGTTCATGAAAAGCTTTAAGTTTTTGAACACATAATTGTTTGGTTTTATTTCCAGCTATTACAATAAAGGCCCGATGTTAAAATGTATTGATATTGTTATATTTAAATTTAAAAAGACATTTTAATATTTTCATAATACAATTTAATTTGTGTTTATTATAATTATGTTTCATGTTTGTTATCATATCACTGCCACGATGATAAATATAGTTTTTATTTGATAACAGACTTCTTACAAAAAGTATAGTAATTTATGTGCTAGTGCTATTTTTATACTTATTGAATAGAGTGTAGTATTATGTTGCAGACGATTGTACTTACTATAAAGGTTTTCGACTGGGAACAGTTGCAGGAACTTTTTAAATAATACAGCTTTATTATCAGAACGTGACAATGGCGGTTATTTTGTTGCGCACTCACTAAACTAAGTTTAACTTATCGCTGTCTTCTTTCAACAAAAGTAACAGAAAGAGACAAAACACTTTTAGTGCTGTCAAATTAGATAGTACACGTCATTTCTACAGACGTTTAATCTATTACTCGGAAAACGTTGATTAAAAACACCACAATTTGACATGTTCGGACTAATTTGACATGTCTAAAACGTTCTATTTCTTTTTTTTGTTTCATTTGAAAAAGATAGCATGCATCTAAAATAAGTTTAATTTGAGAACAGCAGAATTACCACCTGTAGACGACGGAGGGCTTTCAGGGTGCAGATACTTCGGTAAAAAAAAACCAGCACGTTTTATGATATCATTGAGAGTGAAGGGCGTGCGTGGCTGAAAAAAAACGCTGGAAAGCAACTGAATAAGGGCGGAGCGCCCGCCCGAGCCTGCGCGTACGACCATACATGCCGTCCAAACCAGTTATTATTTTGTTGAAATATAGACGAAATATAGCGAGCAGACACGTATTTAAACACATATTTCGTGGGCTTCATTTTCAAACCTTGTAACCCCAAAATTTTCGAAATGTTGATTTTAATGTCAGCTATTAAAAAAAATACATTTATCTATCTAGTATGAATATATTATATTTACAACAAACACAAGCATTTATAATATTTTAATGTGAAATAAGTTGTTTGTCTATTTTTATATTGTTAGTTATTTAATAAAACAGTTTTTTCTTCCTCCTGTAAAATTTTACCAAATGGAGATACGGAGTTAGAAAATTAAGCCAGCGATTTTTAACATAAAATAGCTACAGGTTGACATGCACTTCTGAGGTAAGGTTGTACTTGTATTTTATATGCTTAGCTTTATATAATATTTGTAATAGTATTTGTTTACAGGCTGGCAGGCGGCTGTTCATCATCGTTAACACCACCATTATGATGTATTACGATATTTTATTTTATTATTTATTGAACGCAGTCACAAAGTTTATAAACGATCGAGACAAACAAAAAAAAGGTCAAGTGTTACTCTTAATACAGACACAAATAGTAATCTAAAATTAAAATCACCACATTAACATTAATTAAGTTAACAATTAAATTAAATTAACAATCAAATAAAACAAAATTGACATTGATTTAAATCAATAAAAACGTTCTCTATGAAAACGTTTAGGTGATTGTATTTCTAATAATTTCTTTATTAGGATACTAGCTGTTCCGGTGAACTTCATTTTAGCGAAAAATTAAAATGTCGTTTTTCCTAGTTTCTTCGCTGTAGTAAGGGATAAAATCTACCCCATGTCCTTCTCCCGATTCTAAGCTACCTCACCATCAATTTTCAACTTAATCGGTTTAGCTATCACGACTTTCTTTTACAGACTTTCATCTTTCATATTTTTGTTTTTAATGATTCAAAGATGTATTCTGCTATTCGGGGCGGAGTCAAATCCAACGAATCAAACACCATAAAAATTGGTCCAGCAGATCTCGAGTTAAAAGTGTTGTAACAAACTCGACTTTGTTTTATATATAGCTGACCCAGCAAACTTCGTATCGCTTGACATTAATGCTTCGACGGTAGCGCAGTCTGTCGGATCCGATGTGAAACATTCTAAAATCAACAACGACTTATTATTAAAAAAATAATTAAAAAAACATTTTCCAGGAGACCAAATTGTAAATCTAAACCATTCTCGAATTACCTTGAACACGGACAAAAACTTTCATTAACATCGGTCCAGCCATCTAGAAGGAGTTCACATACACACTCACAGAAGAATTATATATATAAAGATAACGTAAAACTACAAGATTTCTACATAATAGATTGTGATTTGCTGTGGCGTTAAAATATTTATATTGTAGGGAAAAGTTATGAGCAGAAATACGAAGCTAGGGGCATCGAGAGCCATTCTTGCGGTTCATACGGCTAGCGTGCTCGAATATTGCAGCTATTAATCAGATCCCTGGGAACAGACGCCGCTGCCAACGGGAATTGTACTGAACAATAAAATGTTATTTGTTTACTTATCCTAAATTCTACTGTACCGCTTCAGGTATTGTCCGACAAATAGGACTGAATGACTGGAGATGCTTAGGGGTAAGTGATTCAATGGCAATATGATTTCCTTAAAATTCTCATTTAATTGACAGATAGCAAAAAGTTGACAAAATATACTTCTTCACTTCACTTCACTTCACGTCCATATTCCGAAATGGTAGGCAAAGGCACAACCAGGGCAAACATGATTAGCCAAATACATTAAGGGCCACTTGCACATTCTCGGGTTACGGTTAATATTGAGTTAAACTGTCAAATATAAGGTGATTTAACCCTAGTTAGGGGCTAACTCAGTGTTAAATACTTAAACCAGGATCGTGCAAGTGGCCCTAAGTCTCACAATGTGATAGTTGGCAAACCTATCGCCAGCCGGGCACATATCTAATCCCGGGCAACGTTATTTTTGTTAAAGAATTTAAAATTTACATTTCCTAATTTTTTGTTGCCCGACTCGAGGATCGAACCCAGCACCTCAAGAAGTCAAGGTTGACGTCCGACCGCTAGAACTCAATATGGCTAATAAGTCCGACTACGGACTGCTAGACCAAAGAAATGAAAAACGAAACATTATTTTTAGTAAAAATTGAAAAACAAAAAATATGTCCAGTTACTGATGAATTGTCGACGCTGTGGTCGAGCGGTCCGGGTGTTGGACTTGACTGCATGAGGTCTCGGGTTCGAATCCCGGGTCGGCCAACAAAAAGAAAATTGGATTTTTCCAATTTCCTAATAAAAAAAATGTTGGTCGGGATTGGAAATGGCGATAGGCTTGCCACCTATTCCATTATGGGACTTAGTATCTTCGGCTAGTCGTGGTTGCCTTGGTTGTGCCTCTGCCTACCTCTTCAGGGATATGAGCGTGAAGATACTTTTTTTTTACTGATGAATGAATTTTTATATCATGTGTGATTGGACAAAAGCATTTTAATCATTCTTTTTTTATTTTGTGGTAGCTATCATTGCAAGATGTTTCATATGAAGAGAAAAACTAGGAAAATCTGAGGAAAAATAGAAACATAACATTTTATTTTATTCCTTAATTATTCGCCAGGTCGGCTATTCTTAAATAAAGTTAGGTCACTTTAGTATCGAAGTTTGCCAGATCGTCTATTCTTAAAATACAGGTAAGTCATTTTAGGGTCGAAGTTCGGCGGGTCGACTATTCTTAAACCATCTCTTAATTCGAATTAGTGTCGATGTTCGGCAGGTCGGCTATTCTTAAATACATATAGGTCAATTAAAAACATTTCAAACCCTAACATGCCAGCCTGAAGTTGGTAACGCAACCTCCAAATTTTAGATATGTCTTCGATGCTTATTTTTACTATAAGAAGATCCATCTGCTTGATCAAACTACAAATATTTTGCTGAATTCCCATTTTTCCGCATCTATCTTGACATTGCTTTTATCTGTTGCGCGATCCCGTAGACATTTTTAAGTAAAAATTTCATTAAGACAAAAAAGCTTTTTTTTATGTTAATGGAAGGCAAGCTAGCCGACGGATTTTCTGATGGTGATAAATTCACGTCGCCTAGAGACACAAAAGGTGGTAATGGTTCTTTGCCAACCTGATTTTCCTGATGGTAAAAAATTCACGCTGCCTTGAGACACCAGAGGTGGTAATGGTGCGTTGCCAACCTGAGGCCGGGATGTTAGGCCTTGAGCAAAAGTAAGTTTACCGGCTGCCTTACCCTCCGAACCGGAACACGTTAACGGCAAGAATTGGACGTTATACTGGCAGGAATAGGCGGCGGTAGTACCAATCTTGGCGAGTCGCTGCGAAACTCTACCACTTAGTAGGATGTGACGGTGTTAGTGACGGTAAGCCTATGCTCGCCGTTTACGAGCTGTCTGGCAGGAAGGCAGATGGTCTATTCTGTAAAAGAGCTCGGACCAACACGGGAAAAAAACATTACTTTTTGTAATACCGTAGACATTTTTAATTAACAATTTAATTAAGAAAACAATGCTTAGTCATTACTGAAAGGGTGACAATGTTCTTAATGTTGCTGGTGTTTCAGAGGTTTGTGAGCTTCGAAAATCACTAACCATCAGGTAAACTGCTTATATGTCTCCTCTTCCATAAAAAATCAAGCAAAATACACAGCATTTTGGCTAAATTATTGGTGTCCAACTTCATGCAAAAGGACATGACAGACAATGTTAACAGGCAGGAACTCGGTGTTCGGATCTGGTTGCTTTTCGTTACCAAAAAGTAAAAATATTTTGCTTTTTCCCATACATAAAGAGAATACATCCTGTTATTTAAGTCGTGTCTATCAATTCGGTTTTAAAATTAGTTGTTGGCCGAGTCGTAACACCCGTGGGATGAATTATTATTAACCGAGTTCAAAAAACAGGGATGTTTTCAATTCTGCCAGTTTTTTTTGTATGTTCACCGATTTCTCTGTGGTTTCTGAACCGACTTACGTAATTAAATAAAAATAATAAATAAATATCCCCGTACAAGTCACACAAATTGAATCTAACCCCAAAGTAAGCAAATTATATGCTTGTGTTACGGGTGTTAGTCAACGATACTATTACATAGAAATACTTAAATAGATACCAGAATAAATTTAAAAAAACGCCCAGACCCGGAAATGCAGACATCTAAATGTTCATCACACAAATGCATGCCCCCGTTGGGAATCGAAATCAAGCCTCGCGGTTCGTCGATACAGTTAGGCAAGTACGCTAGCCACTTGACCAACGAGGCGGTCAATTCCAATTCCACCAATTCTTTTTAGTTTGATGCGGAACAGTTTTTTAATTATTTCAATAAAAATTTGATTCAGGTATTCTCGTCAGTTTTTATTCTATAAGCATTTTTGATCTAATTTTACCTATCCCAATGTTCACTTTTACTAAATTTAATCATATCAGCAATAAACTAAAAAGTGTTAAATAAAAATAACAACGTTAATTAAAACAGACTTCAAAAATAAAAATAATAAAGATTTAATATTAATTATATACTACCTATTACTTATATGTGCTATTTACTAAAAGGTTTAAAGTCGGTGCCAGGCCAGTTTGATACTTACTTATAACTATTAGCTTAAGGCTTGGCTTTATATATTACTTTTTAGTTTTGAAGTCAGTTTTAATTCACGTAGTTATTTTTATTTAGTTTTTCAGATATCCTAACAACTAGATATTTTAACTTCCAGGTTTTCTAACAAAAAGGAACGTCTACTACATATTGTCATATGATATTAATAATTTTCGAATCTTACTTAGCTCTACATGTTTCATGTGTTTTCTCACTGATCTCGTCCGAAAGCTCAGTATTTAATACATTTCCTGTGCATCCCTGACATCAATAAAATACGTTATTTTGTTACATATTATAAGACAGTGATCTAGACGTAGGAAGCCTCTTTTTCATAATAATTTTTAAAAGTTGCCAATCATTATAAAAATCATAAAAATTATTAAATTTTTGATTGTTATTAAAATGTCATTTTTTAGCATCAAAGAAACTTTTAGGACATGATATATCTAAAGATCCTTCTTCTTGATCGGGCATTCTTGTCAGAATGTTCCTGATTGTGCCCATGAAACAAGTACAAAGAGAACTGTTAATGTTAATTAATCACATGTTGGTTTCCTAAATATCGCTTTTCTGTCAATGTCTTTCCATTTGCCACGACTGCAAGCATAGAGCAAAAATTAAACCATGGTGTAGTCCGTTTTATTACAAGATTAGTCCAGCGAATTGGTGATATTTCGCGTGCTTGTTTGCCTTTTATTTTGCTACTGACCTTCATCGAGTTCTTATCTCTGGAGAAGCGACCAAAGAAAGATCAAGTTCGGTATATAATCAATGCTAAGTTGCTTTTAAAATTATAAACAACAATGGCTTCTTGATTCTCAAATTATATTATGAGTGTCTCTAATGTTTGTAATAAAATAGTGTATTACCTATCAATGGAAAGACATAGAGTTACTAAAAGTCAGTTAGGGTGACAGTATTATATTTTATTATAATTAATAAATATCTTCTGATATGCAAAAATGAATCCAAGCTTCCCGTTGTCATTCGTGAACGTATGGACCGATTTCGACTGTAATTTTTCTAACGTGGTTCAGAAGGAGATAGGAACAAGGAGTCACTGTCATATGAAAATAAAAACAATATTTATAGGAAATGACAGCAGGACAACGTCTATTGCCTCAGATAGTAAACGTATATAAATATTCAGCATGAATTTTAAATGATACTGTTACACAAAGTCAATTGACCCTATATTTTATGAGATTAAAAAACAGAGCACAATTCTAATCTCATTCGTAATCAAATTTCGTTACACACAGCTAAAAGTAAATTCAATTATCGTTGTCAAACTTGGTCCATATGGACTTTTGAGCCAGCCAACCAGGCACATATTGGCTTTGAAGAACCAATTAAACTTTTCATCACAATTTCCAAACTAATTTTCAGTAGTTTGACAGAGTCAGCCGTTTCGGTTGGCAGGTGACTTCGTGGTATCGACCGCTTGCAAGCTAGCGGGTTACATTTTGTTGACAACCTTAATTAAGGGCTCGTGGCCAGGCGGAGGAAAGGCTAACTAATATCTGGAACGTAGCATCCAATTTGAAGTTGGGAAAATATGATAGACATTTTAATTGTCATGCTATTGGAAATAGTTCACATTTTTGAACTGAAAACTCCTTCAGCGGCGTTGCGTACTTTTTTGGAATGGGTAAAAACTTTTAAACTCGCGTTAGGACACGTGACCTGATTTGTAAGATTTCGCAGGGCGCTTGCGCGAATGTTCGTGTTGTCATGTTTGTGTACGATAGTGCTATAAATGAATATTGTATTCTACCACATAAACGATAGTACTTTCATACTGATAATTAAAGCAATTCGTACAATATTATTCCCTCACCATTCCAAAATATCAAAAATGCACAACGTTAATATTCAAGTTTTCATTTATGTCGTTTTTTTATGATATTGGAAGGCAAACAAGCAGACGGATTTCTTGATGGTCAGAAATTCCCGCCGCCTAGAGACACCAAAGCTGGTAATGGTGCGTTGCCAACCTGAGGCCGGGATGTTAGGTCTCGAGCAAAAGTAAGTTTACCGTCTACCTTGCCCTCCGAACCGGAACACGTCAACGGCAAGCATTGGACGTTATTGCGGCTGGAATAGGTGAGGTGGTACCAATCCGGGCGAGTCGCTACGAAACTCTACCACCTAATATACATAATCACATTGAAATAAAAATACTCGTTAATTTTAAGTTTGTGTTACATATATTTTGATGATTGCAACTTGTCAAATCCAAAACAAGCCTTACTTTAAATAACCTAGTTGTCGTTCATTTTGTATTGGAAGCGTACAGTGAAAACTTTTACTTCAAACTAAGGAAGATCTCAGTCTCTTACACAATAATAATAGAACTTTACTGTATTATAAATAGACGGTGCTCTTCAAACTCTGTCTGTGATCTGGGCTGGCGACTTTTAATTATGCTTTAGAATCTATCGATCTTTTGTGATATTTCACTTTATACAGTTGGAATCGTTATTTTTCTTTCAAAAGTAGAGTTTTTAACTCTGAATAAAAAAATCGGTAACCCATCTAGAATAGGAGATAGGACAGCATATTAGTTACCAGGCTACCGCTGTTATTTTTCATTAATCAACAAAAATCAAGTATCGACAAAACTCTGGTAGACCTACCTTTTTCTGCAGAAAGGTTATATAAAATTTGCCGAATACTCAAATGTATTAAGCTGACGAAATCTTATAGCTTTCACATTAAAACATGACCTTTCTATATAATTAGCTTATGTACGTTATATACATGTCACTACATAGTATAAAACGAAGTCGCTTTCTCTGTCCCTATGTCCTATTGTATGCTTAAACCTTTAAAACTACGCAACGGATATTGATGCGGTATTTTATAGTTAAAGGGATTGAAGAGGAAGGTTTATATGTATATTTCATAACCATGCGAAGCCGGGGCGGGCCGCTAGTTAGCTTATAGCTTGCCTAGATTTTAAGTTGTTTAATATAATGAAGCAGTGGTTCCCAAAGTTGTTTGGGCTGTGACCCATCTAAAAAAAGTTCCTAAACTCGATACCCACCTCTATGACATTAAACTGTTACCAATATTAATAAATAAATAAGGTTGAACACATTTATTTTTATTTTAATAATTTATTTATCTAATGAAGTCTTAATTAAATAACTAGATCAAAATTAGAAGTATTAAATTGTCAGTCGTGTGGCGTATTACCAGTAGGGTGGTGTGTTATTCAGGCAGGGCCCACACAACATTATTTTGCGACCCACCAGTGGATCGCGACCCATAGTTTGGGAAACCCTGGAATAAATAGTTCTAACTTATCCAATAGAAGTAAATATATATTTAGCTGTAGGGAGAAAGTAATAAACCATTATTGTCGCGTGAAAAAGCTAATATGAAAATATTTGTAAATTGACAATCACCTGACGTGGATTTTTTAATAAAAGTCAGCTCTACTTTAAATATTTCGTTTATGTCCACGGCTGACTGGAATAATTTCAATTTTCAATTTCTTCAGTCAAAATTGCCGACCGAAATTAAATATTTGAATTTATTTCTATTCCTTTTATGTTTGTTTCGGTTAGTCGTGGGTACACTGGTTGTACATTTTCCTACAATCTCGGGGATACAGGCGTTATCAAAATTGTTTCCTGTTTTTTACAAATAAATGTTATTTTAGGTAAATTATTTAATTAAAACAGGTAAACACTAATTAATTTATAATTCAAAAATTAATCTACAATTATTAAGAACTAGATGTTGTAGAGAGAGTACCTTATAATAAAAACTAAATAAAATAAAAAACGAAATAAAAAACTATGTTACTTTAACGACCGCACTAAGAGATGACAACATTTTATCTAAGATTAAGTCACAGTTATGTATGGAAAATGTCGAGTTAACGACTGATTAAAACATCTTCTGTCCGTAACGATCTTCTCATATTAAATTTATCGACTTAATAATATATTACGTGTATTACTTTAATTATTAATTAAAAGTTAAGGTAATGTCTTAACTTACTAATGGGTAGATCTCTAATATTTATCTATCTTAATGTATCTCAGAATATTTAAAACACGTAGATGCTTGGGAATAGTGGCTTTTACCATAAGTTATTGATAAGATATACCTGCTTGTTGTACGTTAGATTGTAATGAAGATATGATTAATGTTTTGTTTTTAATGCTCTGTGGTCTAGCGTTCTTGAGTTCGATCCCCGGGTCGGGCAACAAAAAATTTTCGAAAATGTATATTTTCAATTTTGTAATAAAAATAACTTTGAACGGGATTGGATACGTGCCCGGTTGGCAATAGGCTTGTCACCTATCACATTGTGTGACTTAGTGTCTTCGGCTAGTGCCGTGGTTGCGCCTCTGCCTATTCCTTCGGGGATACGGGCGTGAAGATATTTACTTGCTTACTAATCACAAATAATTTCAAGAAAAAGACAAGTATTGCTACGATCTGGTGGTTGTTTATGAAATGTCAAACGCGCATGTAGTAATACTTGTATGGTCATTGTAAATAAGATTTTCTGATTCAGATACTGTCATATTGGATCGTAAAAATAATATCATTAGTGTGTTAATTCCAAAGACTATTTTACAGTTTTAGAACGTACATAACTACTATTTAAATTATGCGCTTCGACTTTACACTTTTTACTCTTTTTACACTTTGTACTTTAATTTTTAAATTGGCTAACCTAAAGTTGTGAAAAGTGCGCACCTATATACGCAATTTGAGACACTAGTAGCAATACAGTATGAAAATATTCTATATAAAACATGTACACGAAGCGCATAATTTAATATTACTGTATTATAGTACTAGCTGCGCCCCGCGGTTTCACCCGCGTAAGTCCGAATCCCGATAAAAAGTAGCCTATATGTTATTCTGGGTCTTAAGCTACCTACATACCAAATTTCATCGTAATCGGCTTTGTAGTTTTTGCGTGAAAGAGTAACAAACATCCATACATCCATACATACAAACTTTCGCATTTATAATATTAATAGGATTTAATTTTATAGTACTACTATTTAAATTACGCGCTTCGGCTTTACACATTTTACACTTTAAACTTTTATTTTTAAATTGACTGACCTAATCTAAATTTAAGGGAAATCATTAATTATGTAATAACAACTCTACATAGATATCTTTAAAATACATTCGGATTTCCGAAGCTTAACGAATATAGCCGAAGCGCATAATTTAAATATTACTACTATACATCTGTTTTGTCAATCTTATTTCTTTGATTACTGATGATTTAGTTAACTTTTCTTATAATACATGTAGGTACCTCTAGACAACAAAGCTTTGCTTAATTTTTTTTATAAATGACGTTTATATGTTCTTGACGAATATAGTCGAAGCGCATAATTTAAATATTACTACTGCAACTATTTTTTCATCGATATAAAGCGGTCAAAACAAATACAAAGTTAGTTCTGATAAATTTGCAACGAAATTTGTTGGAATAAGACATTGCACACAACGTGAGAGTAATGCCAGTATCGTACACGACTGACTCCCACTTTCCCGGAGTTTCACACGATATATGGGAAACAATATTTTACAACAAATTTAAAAGAATAGCTGTAAAAGAATAGGTATGTTAAGAAGCTAGTGCACACACATTATTTTAAAACAGATAACTTCTATTTTGTTTATTTTATTTTAGGTTTATGGCTTGGTATCTATATACATATAATAAATCTGTAGAAGGGTCAATTCTGTACATTGAAAATATTGAAAAAATAAATAACAGCGGGTGTTACTGGATCGATACCAAACCAAAACATGTAATTAAAAAAAAATTGTCTGTCTGTATGTTCAGGCATCACATGAAAAGTAACGGTTCGATTTCAATGAAACATGGTATCATTATACCTTATTATCCTGGGCATAAAATGGGATACCTTTTATCCTTGAAACATATGTAGAAAAAAATAAATCTTAATTTTTCAGTTTTAGACCGACTGACATCCGCGCGGACGGAGTCACGAGCGGAAGCTAGTTAAAAATATATTACTAGCCTAACAAATTTCGTATCGCTAAACAGCTTCTCATAGTTTTTGTGTATTGAGTTTCCCATTTTACCAACAAGTTTCCGGGTTTTTTCTATATGTTCTCCTTCTTTCACTTTCTCCTGACACTAATGAAACAAAAATAGAATTAGCAAAATCGGTCTATCAGTTCAGATGTGATGCGATGATCACGCAAAATGAGGATTCTTTTTTTATATAAATGGAATGAAAAAAATATATTTGAAGAATACGATGTGTGTTAATTTTTTTAAAGATATTTAAGCACAATTACTTATTTTACCACATTATGGAATACAAATGTTTATTAAAATTAATGGAAATCAAATAATTTATATGTATATTTTAAAATTTAAATCACAGCAATTATTTATATTTTATTAAGCTTCATAATTTATTACTAATAATTTTAAGTATTACTATCACCTTATATCTAGACCACTTGTCTATTTGGACTTGACTACATGAGGTCTCAGGTTCGATTCCCGGGTCGGGCAATAAAAAAATAAAAGGGTCACGCCCATATCCCTGAAGAGGGAGTCAGAGGCACAACCACGGCACCCACAATTAGCCAAAGACACTAAGTCCCACAATGTGATAGGTGGCAAGCCTATCGCCAACGCGGCATATATCCAATTCCGAGTAACGTTATTTTTATTAGAAATTTGAAAATATACATTTTCTAATTTTTTTGTTGGTTGACCCCGAGATCGAACACGGGACCTCAAGAAGTCAAGGCCGACGTCCGACCGCTAGAACTCAATATGGCTATTATTTAATATTCGTACTACCTACGCGTATATAATTTAATTTTCAAAAATATGCTGAAAGTAACTTATATCATTCATGATTGAAAAATAATATGCTTTTATTGTACAGTGTAAAACACGAGAGTATCAAATCTCGGTGGGAAGAAATAATATCTACCACGGGGTTCATTCTGCTTGATTTCAGTTGTTGAGTTTCAATTAAAGTGGCTCCGTCAGTAGTTAGGAGATAATTATGAACTTGTTTATTTGGCGAAATGAAAACCCTCACACCATCTTCTTCACTGTAGCAAAATGTATGCGATGAAACTGACTCATAATATACTCGTACCTCTTTGTTGTTCCGTTGTGTTGGTCCGGGCTCCTTTGTTCTCCGTGTTGGTCCGGGCTCCTTTGCAGAATAGACCATCTGCCTTCCTGTGCCAGGCAGCTCGTAAAAGGCGAGCATAGGCTTGCCGTCACTAACACCGTGACATCTGACTAGGTGGTAGAGTTTCGCAGCGACTCACCCGGATTGGTACCACCGCCTTACCTATTCCTGCCGCCATAACGTCATGACGTGTTCCGGTTTTGGAGGGTAAGGTAGCCGGTAAACTTACTTTTGCTCGAGGCCTAACATCCCGGCTTGTGGTTGGCAACACACCATTACCACCTTTGGTGTCTCTAGGCGGCGGGAATTTCTTACCATCAGGAAATCCGTCTGCTTGTTTGCCTTCCAATGTCATAAAAAAAAAGATAGGTTTATAGGAAGAGAGGCGACTAACTGACTCATATAGATATCAACGCATAGACAAAACCACAGAACAGATTTAGCTGAAATTTGGCGCTCGCAATCCAGAAAGCCTAGGAAAACAAGAAAAATACTAGAATTCGCTCTGATGCGAAAAGACCGCCTTTGCCTACCTACAACTTTGTATGACAGTGTGTAAAACTATATTTTTTGCAAAAAATCAGTCCTCTTTCATTGTTTCAGTTTTTCTTATTTTTTTCATTCACTCATTTATTAATTATTATTCATCAAACTATATATCATCAAATTCAAATATGTATTGTTAAAACTACGAGTATGTAGTTTACTCGCAACTTCGTCAGCATCATTATAGTTACTATTTTCATACAAACTTTCATCCTAGGTAGGCAGAGGCATAACCAAGGCACCCACGACTAGCCGAAAACACTAAGTCCCACAATATGATAGGTGGCATACCATATGCCAACCGGGCAAATATCCGATCACGAGCAACGTTTTTTATTAGAAAATTAGAAAAACCCAATTTTCTGTTTGTTGCCCGACCCGGGACCTCGTGCAGTCAAGTCCGATAACCGCTAGACCGCAGGGGCGATCATGATATTAGTAGGATAATATCATCATGATTTGATAATGTCTTTTTTTGTAGCAAAAAAAATATTTTCCTGTCACTAACTGGTTTATTTTTTTTGTGTTGTGTATGGTGTAAGTTTTTCCGTGTGTTGGTCCGGGCTCCTTTGCAGAATAGACCATCTGCCTTCGTGCCAGGCAGCTCGTAAAAGGCGAGCATAGGCTGTCATTAGCACCGTGACATCTGACCAGGTGGTAGAGTTTCGCAGCGACTCACCCGGATTGGTACCACTGCTTTGCCTTTTCCTGCCGCCATAACGTCGTGACGTGTTTCGGTTTTGGAGGGTAAGGTAATCCTTAAACCTAATTTTGCTTGAGGTCTAACATCCCGGCCTCAGGTTGTCAACGCACCATTACCATCTTTGGTGTATCTAGGCGGCGTGAATATCTTACCATCAGGAAATTGTCCTGCTTGTTTGCCTCCCATTATCATAATATGATAATGTCTTTTTTTGTAGCAAACTCATATTTTTTTTTGTCACAAACTGGTGTATTTTATAACAAAATCGGTCGAAAATTTCACTTTGAATAAAACATACTCATGAACTAGTCACTTACAACAATGAATGGATCACTTCACAATGTCAAGCTGATATAGTATTGAACGGTACGAAAGGAAGCCTTTACAAATCGCGTAGAAAGACGGCTGTAATGCGATAGTGGGTACAAATGTAGGGTACCCATTGTTAACCATAACAGCGGACACTTACGGAAGCACTTGTCACTGTCAATATGGCAAAGGAACCGATTCTGATAAATATTGTTGTGTCATATGTCACATTCTGTGACAGTAGTGTTGTGCGAGTGTTTAAATGGTATAAATAGTCTTCCAACACTATTTATTATTCCGAGGTGTTCATTAATATTGAATACAGTACTACTATTTAAATTACATATGTGCTTCGTTTTTACACTTCTTAATTTTTTTGCACTTTTTTCTTTTATTTTTAAATTGACTGACCTAGTCGACATTTAAGCGAAATTATTAATTATGTGATAACAACTCTATATAGATATATTTAAAATACATTCGGATTTCCGAAGCTTGTCGAATATAGCCGAAGCGCATAATTTATATCGCAAATAGTACTACTATACTTCATTTTATTATAACAACCCATCACACATACAAACAAACAGAAGACATAACAAATAGAAGACTGCATGAGGTCTCGGGTTTGAATCCCGGGTCGGCCAACAAAAAATAAATTGGATTTTTCCAATTTTCTAATAAAAAAAAGTTGGTCGGGATTGGAAATGTACCCGGTTGGCGATAGGCTTGCCACCTATCACATTATGGGATTTAGTGTCTTTGGCTAGTCGTGGGTGCCCTGGTTGTGCTTCTGCCTAACTCTTCGGGGATATGGGCGTGAAGATACTTTTTTTTTATTACAAATAGAAGACATATGAACCTGCCTTTTGAATCACTCTAATAAAAAACCGCATACAAATCCATTTCGTAGTTTTAAAGATTTAATCTCACATAGTAACAAACACCGGAAAGCGACTTTGTTTTATGCTATATATTGAAGGTTATAAAAGTTTGAGAATAAAGTGGATATGACTTATGGACGGACACAATATAGACTTATCGAATACATACATATTTGTGCTGTTTTATCCCATTCCGTTATAAAATTAGTTAAATCATCTGTTCAGGCGTGGTCATGACCTAGGAAAAATAAGATTATTTTTTTACATATTATAATAAAGACATCCAGTACTTTTAGATGAGTAATTCGTAATATTTTTTGAATCTTGAAAATAGCTACAACGATTGCCATAAAATTTAGTAGGCAGGGGCTTTTAGGGGCGATTTCCATTTTCATTTATTGAAAACGTCATTTTATAAAAGCTTAGTTATCTAAAGGTACCCTACATATATTATAAAAAAAATCAACTAAATCATCAATTAAAAAAAACAGTTGTACAACGCAAAGCCTACACTACTCTAGGATGTACCTGGGGAGATCTAGGTTAAGATTCCACGATCAAATCACTGGAGTTTTATTTTAACGTAGCATCAGGTCTCCGAAACCAGCATGCTTGTACGAAAAGAGCAATAAATATGGAGGAAGCAAGTTTTGTGAACCGCAAAACTTGGCATTTGAAACTCTCTGCAAACCCAGAAAGGGAAATGGTTTAAAGATATGCATGTATAAATGTTTAAGAGAAATTAATTATTAAAAACACATTATTCTACTCCGCTAAACAAAATCAATTACTTTTAAAATCTACCTCTTAATACCGGCTTACAAACAATGCCTAAATTGTTGAAAGGGACTCTTGAAATTAGTAATGCAAATTCCTTGAGCCTGGCTCATTATGAGGCATCCATAAAGGATCTAATAAATAAACATAAAGCTATCGAACCCTCGATATTGGAACCAATTTACCGTAAATACATTTTTTGTAAGGATATTTTTTTAATGGGAAAGGAATGGAAAATAATTTGTACTAAAATGTTTTGTACCACGACGTAATGTGTAATTGTTTTTTAAAAGAAGAGAATCGTACTGAACCAGTCATCACACCGGCAACTACCGGCAGGTAGTCAGTCAGGTGGTCAGTAGTGATTTTACCACCAGGTAGCTTAACAGCCAGAATGTCAGTTTTTAAAACAGCGACTAAGCAGGATGCTCTCTTGAAGTGAAGAAACAAATCTACTGGGACCTATCGGGAAAGATGGGAACAGTTAGTTTAAAATTAAAAAAAAACATATTATGCTACACCTAGGGCACAACCTGCTGGAGTTCGCATTTGCACAAAAATCCGTCAAGGAATTTTAACTTGAAACAAAAAAAACAACCTCATAAATTTTCTTATTTAAGCATTATTAAAAAGCGAAATTTTGTTCCATTTATTAAATAATGAAGAAAAATTTAAATCACTGCTATTTCTTTCATACATTAAATAAAAAAAGATTTAAACCACTGCTGAGTGACGTAATAAAAAAAATAGTGGCATTAAATTATTACAAAAAAAGTCTCTATAATAAACCATAAAAACCTTACCTTTTAAAACAGTTTCACATTAATAAATACTATGCACACAAGTTGATAAACGCAACCGGTGACTGTGAATTTATAATCCAATTGTATGAGACAATTCTACTATTGAGGGCTCATGACTAGACAATGCTCATCGCACAATGCAAGCGAGCACTTAATTTCTATCCCGTGGGATCGAAAGAGAGAGCCCCTTGAGGACTTTATCAAGAACCGTTCTATCAACGGTTAACGATGCCCAAGTCCACTGTAGCATGAGAAGACTTTGTATACTTAAGATGAAATATCACTATCTTATTCTATTAATATTATAAATGCGAAAGTTTGTTTGTTTTTTTGTCACTTCATCATTCATTTTCATGAAATTTAGACCACACATAGAGGGTAGTTTGGATTTACACACAGGACAGTTTTTATCCCATAACAGTGCCAATAATGAAAACGACTCCGCGGGCAACAGCTAGTATAGCATAAAATAAGTCGCTTTTCCCTGCCTGTCCCTATGTATGCGTAGATCTTTATAGTTACGCATCGGATTGTGACGCGGTTTTTTTAATTAATAGAGTAATAGAAGAGAAAGCTTTATAAGAAAGCAACTTAGTAGTTTGTCTATCCGTGCGGAGATGGGTCGGGCTGCTAGTTAAATATATACAAACTTTGAAATCGCATTACTATTGTCGCATTAAATATATAAAATAAAGTTGGGATGGACTTAATTTATCACCGACAGATATAAATTATAAAATTTTTTGTTAATCAGAATTAAAATCACATAATTTTGTGAGAGAGGACAGAGCGTTAATGCTATAGAAATAGTAGATATAGTTAGTAATAATTTAATTATTCTTTCGGGCACTTAATAACAAGCATATTTTATCTAAACGAAAATGGTTTTTGATCGCTTTCTAGGAGAGATTGCTTTGTTTTTTTAGAGAATTTACTTACTTTTATATACCATACATGTTAATTATATTTAGCTAATCAATTTAGGAAGAAATAACCTTTTTTAATTAAAGTTTATCCATATGTCTTTTGCATAAATTCAAGCTTTATATATCCCATAACCGCGGTAGTTTAATTGGTAATAAAATTTACCCGCACATTATTCTATTCAATATAAAAGTTCCTCGTGAAAACTAACGTGTTTTTGTATTCGGGTAATTTTGAGGTTTTCATAACTAATTGTTTACCAAATAATATACCTATAATTTTGTTTAAATTATTATAGTTTAATTGTCAATACTTTACTGATAATATGTTTGATTAGTACAATATATTTTTTATTTATTAACGAACCATTACATTAATTTATAATAATATAAGCAGTATAAGATCGATTTCATGCCAGACTTAGTGCCAGTGGGACCACCTACAAAGTAAGCTATATCAAACAAAAAGAATTTTTAAAAGTGCTTCTGAAATGACGAAGAAATCGATTATCATACCTAAAAACATAGAAGTTGAACATAATATAATTTCCCCATATTCTAATTCGGTTAATAAAAAATGCATTTGGCAAAAAATACACACGTCGATATTTTTTTGCCTGTATTAATATGCCTTTTGATATAATACAAGTAAGCAAACAAGCACACGGATTTCTTTATCGTATGAGACAAATATTGCATGTAGACACCATAGATGTTAAAAGTGCGTTGCAATCTTGTGGGTGCAATTTAGGCCTATTCTGCAAAACTGGCTAAATCACCCCCAGAGCCAAAATACGCGTCTGTTAATATGACTGCTGGAATGGTTATGGAGGTGGATCCTTATCTGGGCAAGTTGCTGCACAGCACTCTTCCACCAAAGGTCTAGTGGATAATGACCCATTTCTATCAAAACTCACCTCATTGATGCATCCAGGCAGACTATTAAATGATTCTTCAAAGTGGACTCAGAACAACACGGGGAAACACGTCAACTCTATCAGCTATTTAAAAATGTTAATATAGCAGTCCGTTTATTTGCTGTCCCATGTAAAAGTTAACGAAAATATTTATTGGCCATAAGTTCACTTTTGAGCATATTTAATTAATATAATAAAGAGTACCAGTGTCTGTTTTTGGATAATATAAATAAGAAATTCAAGTAGCTAATAAGCAAATAATAAAGGCGGTTAAAAATAAGGCAATAACTAAACC
>NJDD01005261.1:107436-136451 GCA_002245505.1 Calephelis nemesis
AAATTATGGCCTTAAATATCTATTCTACTGGTATCTACCAGAATACATTTAATAAGCACCCAAAACCGGAAATGCGAACATCTAAATGTTCTTCACACAAATGCCTTCCCACGTTAAAAATCGAACCCGAGTCTCGCGGTTGGTCAGTGTAAACAGACATGTACGCTAGCTACTCGACTAACGAGGCGGTAACTTTAGTGCACTCATGTTTACTTTTATCTTTATTTTTTTGAACTGAGAATTTCTTTAGCGGCGCTGCTCACTTTTTTTGGAAGGGGTCAGGACAAGTGGCCTGATCGAAAATTCGTAAGACGGCGCAGGGCGCTTGCGCGAATGTTCGTGTTGTCACGTTTATGTATGATAGCGCAATGGAGCCGCTAAAGAAGTTTTAATTTCAAAAAATGCTGTTACAAAAATAAATTTTGTTGGTGCTCAGCAGAATCAAACAGATAAAGATCCAATATCAAAAAGATAAAGAGCTTTAACTAGTTGCTTTTGTTAAACAAAGAAGGGAGAAAAAATATGACTTTTGTTACAGCAAAAGCATCTTTATGACTACGTTTTAATTCTAAATTCTATTCGTATTTATTTCCTTGAAATATCGCAGAATGTTTAGTAGTGAGCACATAAATCCTGACATGAAAGTCGAAAGATAATCGCGTTGGCGGAACTGATTTGCTGGGAAATTGAATAAAAGCTACACACTCGAGCCAAATAAAAACATTCAACTTTACTGGTTTATCTTACTATCTTCGTTTAAAGAATAATAAAGATATCACACATCCATAAATGCAAATGTGTGCTTTTTGTCTTTCTTCCACGTTAAAGCAGAGCAAGGTTGTGGTATAATTGTGGAGAAAATTTGGAAGCTGGAAAGGCTGGAAAGCCTATGTATCCTAAATGACTAAACAGGTTTTTTTGGCCGTATTCGCAACAGTGAGATCCGAGAAAGAGTGGGATTGAAAAAAGTCTGGACGTAAAAATGAGAAAGACAAAGAACAAGCTCTGTTAGTTGGGTTATGTGGAAATAATTTTTGATGAAAGATTGACAAAAAAGATATAAATATCGAGTATATTCGTGGAGTACAGTCGAATTCTCCTGATGATGCAATAAAACAGTTTAGTGGTGTGTGTTGTGTGGAGCTGGATATATTTGGGGTTTGGCTTCCGGTAAGTCCGATTCATTCATAGCGCACTATTTTGCCTGTTTTGTCACGTCATAATACTTATATTTTTTTTGTTAAGAAATTGCTCCAAGTTTTAAGTTTTGGATAAGATTTTAAATTAGGTGTTGATCAGAGAATCGAAGTAACCAACATAATTCGAAGAAGAGAGATGAGAAAATATTGGTCACATCAAAAGAAGTCATGGATATCTTTTAAAAATACTCGTATAGTTATGGTATGGGAGCGACACCACCATCTGAGAAATGCAGTACTAGATGCCTTGCAACTAGAGAAAATGACCTTTCTGACCGAAAACTATGCAAAGACTCGATGTGTAAGACTAAACGGATAGCCATACGAGTTTTATAGGAGGAAATATTTAATACTAGCTGCGCCCCGCGGTTTCACCCGCGTAAGTCCCAATCCCGCAGGAACTCCGGGATAAAAAGTAGCCTATATCTTATTCTGGGTCTTCAGCTACCTACATACCAAATTTCATCGTAATCGGCTTTGTAGTTTTTGCGTGAAAGAGTAACAAACATCCATACATCCATACATCCATACTTACAAACTTTCGCATTTATAATATTAATAGGATATCCCTTAGGTGTATATCTAGTAATAGACCAATATATAGCAGGGATATAATGAAAAATAGTAAAACTTTTCCCCGTGTTGGTCCGGGCTTTTTGCAGAATAGACCATCTGCCTTCCTGCCAGGCAGCTTGTAAAAGGCGAGCCTAGGCTTACCGTCACTAACACCGTGACATCTGACTAGATGGAAGAGTTTCTCAGCGACTCACCCGGATTGATACCACCGCCTATTCCTGCCACCATAACGTCATGACGTGTTCCAGTTTAGAGGGTAAAGAAGCCGGTAAACTTACTTTTGCTCGAGGCCTAACATCCCGGCTTCAGGTTGGAAACGCACTATTACCACCTTTGGTGTCTCTAGGCGGCGTGAATTTCTTACTATCACGAAATCCGCCTGCTTGTTTGCCTTCCAATATCATAAAAAATAGTATAACTGAGATAAACAGAAAAATGATAGGACAAAAACCTTAGCAATCCTTGTGAAAAAATTACTACGCTGATGTTAGGTCTGACTTTGTTCTGATAAAAACATTTTCTATCCCACAAAAGAGCTAATAACTCAAAACACAGCCAGTGTGTTCTTTGTTACTTACTTTTTGTTTGATTTGAGCATCGAAAGGCTTATTCTACAATCATACTTCACTTCAATGATCAAAACGAACAAAGATTTGGCGGAGCGTTTAGGTGGGGAGAAGTCGATAACGAAACAAGGCCGGGAAAATATTTGGCCAGATAGGTTAGTTACGCTTGAAAAAATCAGCTCTACAATAAATATTTCGCCTGACGCAATATTGTAGGCCGCTGGAGAACAACACTTGAATTAATTCTGTATATTAATGAACATGGCAACATTTTATTAAACTTTCCTGCTGTACCATGGGAGCCGTTTGAGTGATCAAGATGAAAAATAGTCTGTATTTTCCTGCTTTGGGAAGTTGACATTACAGCTATTAGCCGGCGGCAAAGATCAACTGCTGCCAAAACCACTCGCTCGTTTACTTGGCCATGATTAGTACCACCGCCTTATCTAATACCACCAAAACTTTAGTACTCGTTAATGTCATGTTTTTATTAGGGGGCGCGATAGCCATAAAACTCACGCAATATGTTTAGTAACCCCAATTCAGGTTGGCAATACATTATTGCCACATTAGGTATCTGTATGCAATGAGTAATTGCTACTTGACTACCTCTCTTGTCAAAGAGTTGGCGTACACGCCTAACCACGAGTCTCGGGTTTGATTCTCGACGGGGTTAAACATTTGTGTATTAAACATTTCGATGTCTTCTTTTGTTTATAATTTTAATCATTATGTTATCGTTAACTAACACCCATAACACAAGCACATAATTTGCTTACTTTGAATTAGATTAAATTTGTGTAACTTATGCAGGGATATTTATTTATTGTTACCCCTAACAAAATCCAATCACAACCATTAAATTGAATTCCAAGAATTTTGAATTGCAAACATTTTGGATTCCACAAATATTGAGAACATCAGAAGATTTTTCCAATTCAATATTTTTGGAACTGAAAATGCACGTCGACATTTTTGGAACCAACATTCGTGGAACTCAACTTTCTCGGAATTAAAGTAATAGTATTGAGCAGGAAATTGTTTAAGTTGATTATGTTCCTCTCTGGAAAAATACACAATCGGCTTTCAAATATCTATATATTAGTAAGTGATGCCAAAACTTTGGACCCCTTTTTACGAAAATTGCGTGGACGAAGGAGCATAAAATTTGGCACACTTATAGTTTATGTGTGTGAGAAGTGCAGAACGCCAATATTTCTCAATAACAATGCTCATATAGTACATTAAATTAATAAATAAAACATTACCCACACTACCATTCATTTGACACACACCAGCAAATACATTGATGATAACTATAAAAGATCACAGATGGCGCACTAAAAAGTTTGGAAACAAAGTAGCTGGTCTTAAGAACTGAAGATGACATTCTTATCAACAAGATATTAAAATTTATTATGGTCGAGTTTCGACCAACAGGTGACCACAGTTAGAAGAATTATGACACTGAAAAAAAAAGAATAAAGTCGTTTCAATAAAACAAAACTTTCAATAAAAGCTTGTAAAATTGTCATTCTCACGAAGAGAATAAAAAGCAATAACAGACATCGGCACATGTACTACCATTGATATACTCATAACCCCGAGGGAGTGTTTCATTACTTTTATCTAATTTAGTGGAAAATCAAATCTTTCAATAAGATTATCCCAGCGTCCGCGGAGGATGCGAGGCTTTGTCAATTTTCCCCTATTACAACTTCGTACCTTCTTTGTATATAAAATACTAGCTAATGGCCTCGTCTTCGCTCTCGGTTTGGAGTTGTTAACTTTGAATTGTCTATGTCTCTTGTATGTTGATTAAAAAAATATATAGTTGACACGATGTTCATAAATATTTTATGAAAAATCTATGAAATCAGATTAATATTTCAGCTATAAGAGATTATAATAAATAGAATATCTGTACGAGCGTTTTGCATTTTTACACCCTTTTGATTCTGATTGTCGTCCACACCTGCGTGGAATTTTGAAATTGCCTTGTAGTTCCACTAAGTTGTATAACCATTCTTTTACTTTTAATGCTGTGAAACTCTGGAATTCATTGCCTTATGAAATTCGGAGTATTCAATCATTAACAGTTTTTAAGAAGGCAGTAATGGAGCGTTTTGGTGTGTAATTAATTAGCATGTTGGCACTTTAGTCATAATTAGTAATTTAGTTTGTGTTTTTTTTTGTAAGTTTTATATTGTGCACTGTATGTTATACATTTCTTTTATGCATTCTCTCTATTTTTGGTTTGCTGGAAGAAATCTCTTTTAGAGATAACCTCGCCTTTTGTATAATTTTACATATTTAATTGTTTTTTTTTACTTTTTGTGTACAATAAAGAATTAAAGAAAGAAAGAAATAAAACTCATTCCTTCTTCTCTTTGTGCCGTATTCAAATGGCAACAGCGCAACACCTATTAATAAATTTTGTTGACTTTATTACTTGGTTGTTAGTTAAGTACTTACTTAAATACTTAAAAAGGTTCAACAACTACTCACGATATTCATTATTTAAAACAAAATTAACAACATTATTACAATAAAATAAATGTAATGAACATGATCATAATCACTAGGTAAGATTAACTTAAGAAGTAGTGTGAAGGTAGCGAACAAACCGTAATTTTTCTCTAAACTGACTTTCTAATAATTTCAAGTCAGTTAAAAAAATATCTTTTGTGTTTTTTTTCAAAATTTTTCTTTTCCTTAGGATTTGGCCTTCGCGTTAGTATTTTGCCATTAATCAAGTTGAATCTGGATTCAATCATAATTAGTCATAAGTCATCAATAAGTCATGTCAGGGTGGTGGGTGAAGCGGTGGCCTCATTGCTCAATGCAGTGAGATTTGGCGGCAACGAGGAAATACACTATTGTTTAGCTCCAGATCCTATTATCCTATTAATATTATAAATGCGAAAGTTTGTATGTATGGATGTATGGATGTTTGTTACTCTTTCACGCAAAAACTACAAAGCCGATTTCGATGAAATTTGGTATGTAGGTAACTGAAGACCCAGAATAACATATAGGCTACTTTTTATCCCGGAGTTACCGCGGGATTGGGACTTACGCGGGTGAAACCGCGGGGTGCAGCTAGTTGAAAAATAAGGGTGCTAGAAGTTTACTTGTCAGTGTGTCTGTCTGTAGCGTCATAGCTCCTAAACGAATGGACCGATTTCGAATTTTTTATTTAAAAGCTGATGTGATGAATGGTTTGTAGCTATACTCTAGATGGGCTGTGGTGGAGGGTTATTGAAAATTTTAAATAAACGGTGAACATGTATTCACTGTATAACATATTTCCATTACATACTCGTATTACACAGTGAATTTCCATTTGACTTTGTACAATTCCTGTGACATACATAAACAAATTTAATAAGCAAAATTTAATTTGTGTACCGAAAACACTCTCCCCTTACTTCCAATGACGCTTAATTCCAATCCTACGCGGTATTCACAACAAATGATAAAACAAGCCTCTTTGATATTCCGATCTCTTCAATATACAGTTTATACAGATTAAGCATCTATACATATAATAAATCTGTAGAACGGTCAATTTTGTACATTGAAAATATTGAAAAAATAAATAGCAGGGGGTGTTACTGGATCGATACCAAACCCAAATACGTGATTAAAATTTTTTTTGTCTGTCTGTCTGTATGTTCAGGCGTCACGTGAACACTAACGATTCGATTTCGATGAAAATTGATATAATTATACTTTATTATCCTGGGCATAAAATATGATACTTTTTAGCCTGGAAACATATGTAGAAAAAAAAAATTAATTTTTCTGTTTTAGACCGACATCCGCGCGAACGGAGTCGCGGGTGGAAGCTAGTGTTCAAATAAAAAAACTCGTTAAGGTGCTGATAGACTTGAACATTCACAACACACACACAACAGAAGATCGAGCATTCGCCGTTTTTATATTTGTCAAACTGAATAATGAGCCAAGCCCAGCATTTTTTTTTTTTTGGAATGACTAATGCGTTGCCAACCTCGCGGTTTTTACAACTTCACCGGGCTTTAATCAAGCCCAGCATAGAGCCAAACATTCCTATGAAAATTTTCATGAGCATTCTAGTGAACGCTCTAGTCGATGCTCGTTAAAAATATTCTTCACGATGATGTCAGACTTGATGGTCGTGTTTGCTGCAATTTCATTCATTGGTAATTCCCATTACGTGAAAAAAAGAAACACAGCAACAGGGGTGCCAGGAGGGACGTTTTTAGAGCGGTGTGGCACGGAACGATGGTCGAAGCTTGGCTCGGCAAAAAGCTCGAAGCAATGCTCGCTTAAATGCTCGCCGGAACGCTCGATAGAATGCTGTCTAAATGTTTTCTTTATTTTACTGTGATGTAACATTCGCACAAATGCTCTTTCCAAGTGAATACTCAAGTCTATCAGCACCTTTACATAAATAAGTATATTTACGTACAAAGAAACGGATATCATAGCTAAAATGCTAGAGTTCAATATTCTTTCTTTCTTTTATTTGTTTTTGGCATTCACATTATCCTATTAATATTATAAATGCGAAAGTTTGTATGTATGGATGTTTGTTACTCTTTCACGTAAAAACTACAAAGCCGATTACGATGAAATTTGGTATGTAGGTAGCTGAGGACCCAGAATAACATATAGGCTACTTTTTATCCCGGAGTTCCCGCGGGATTGGGACTTACGCGGGTGAAACCGCGGGGCGCAGCTAGTATTATATATTAGCATTTTGTCGTTAGTACAGTAGGAATTTGCCTCAAGTTAACCGATTTACGAAAATCGGGTTTCAATTATTCAATATTAGTCACAAATCGTCAATAAAAGTCATGTCGGTTCTTGAGTGAAGCGGTGGCCTCATTACTCAAACTCATATAGTGAGATTTGGCGGCGAAATCAAATACACGATACGGTAATTTTTTCATGATTATTTCAACTATGAAACACAAAATTGTAGAAAATGACACCAAAATTGACTAATTTCACTCAACATAAACACGAAATTCAATAATTATGAAAAAACTTCGACCGTCTTTTTCAGCGATGGCGCCAAAACTTCCAAACAAGCCTCTTTGGTAGTACCACCTCTTTAATATACAGTTTATACAGATTAAATACATCCAGATAAAAACACTCGTTACATATTTATGTCATGGGAAAAACATAAATAATTTTAAGCTACGAAATTTCAATTACCTCGTTATTTTTACGGCAATTAAACTGTTTGCGGCGGTTTGTAGTGCAACCGTTTAAAATCATGATCACAATTTTCTCAACAGAATAATTAATTACTTGGTATTTATTCGCATGTTTTACAGTATTACAATAATTTTATTTATTTAATCCCTTTGTTCACGGAAATCGCAATTGTTACGAAGAAATGCGATTTTATTTTGCAAATATTTATTATTACAAAATGTTTACGTACAAAGAAATAGATATCGTAGCTAAAATGCTCGAGCTCATTATTTTATCTATAGTGTAGTACGTACTAGACAAAATGTTTTATAAGTGCATATATTACCCTACAGTTTGAAAAGGAGATGCTTTGTTTTTGGGGTATTTCTGTTGGAACTTTTAATGTTTACACTTAACAATTGAAAAATAGCCTCGAATAAGCTAATTATTTGAGTGGGTCTATAGCCATCAGAAGTCCATTATTTTACAAGTTTTTAAAAGATATATTTTGACTCACATTGATTTTTTTTAAAAAAACTTACTTTTTTATTTATTCGCGAAAAAACATCTTAAAACCTTGTTAAAATTTTCACTGGCGAATAAGTCAAAAAGTATTGATTTTCAGAAAAAAAAACAGTAGCAGTTTCTTGAAATTAGCCAATATGTCCATCACTGGACCTTATTTCAATAAAAAAATTACACTTTCAAGAAGAGGTGACATCCAACTCAAGAGGAAAATCGTCACATAATCAACTTTGAATTAGAGGCTTTGCAAAACCTTAATCCAAATTTTTTTTTAAATTCAAGCTGCTTTGAACGATTGAGAGAAAAAACGGGCATTTACTCCACTACTACTCAGTTTCAGAGTCGACTTATCTCCATTTGACTACTTCCAATGATTAATTAGAATTTCTATTAAAAAAGAGATTCGTAAATTGTATTTGAATTGACTAAGCAACTGCGATGAAAATCAAAAAATATCCCTGGACAAGTTATACAAATTGAATCTAACCCCAAAGTAAGTAAATTTTATGCTTTTGTTATGGGTGTTAGCCAACGATACTAATACATAGTAGTACTTATATAAGTATCAGAATAAATTTAATAAGCTCTCAGTCCCGGAAAATGCAGACATCTAAATGTTTATCATACAAATGCCTACCCATATCGGGAATCGAACCCAAGCCTCGCGGTTGGTCGGTGTAGTTAGACGCGTACGCTAGCCACCCGACCAACGAGGCGGTCAAAAAATTATGATGATGATGGTGATTACATAACTATTAATTTTATATAACACACCCATTAACGGTTAATAACCAGAGACCTATCAAGTAAATTCAAACATAAACACAAACTGTATGAAGCCGTACGAGGTTCAATCATAATTAAGCGTATCACACTCATAGTTAAGTCGTGTTTAATCATGAATGTTAATACGTTATTAGTTGGAATGGAACTGTGGCACTTAGATTTTAGAACATAGTATGACAGAGTATATAAGATAGTATGTATGTACTACGTAGTACTGCTACTGTACATTTTTTATGGTAGTGGAAGGCAAACAAGCAGGCGGATTTCTGGATGGTAAGAAATACACGCCGCCTAGAGACATCAAAGATGGTAATTGTGCGTTGCCAACCTGAGACCGGGATGTTTTGCCTAAAACAAAAGTAAGTATACCGGTAACATTTCCCTCTGAACCGGAACACGTCAAAAGCAAGCACTGACGTTACGGCGGCAGGAATAGATAAGGCGGTAGTACCAAACAAAATCATCGTTCGTTATTGTTTTTTTGCAAACATATCATTTGCACTCACGTACATATTTTTACGTCAAGTCCTTCGCAGGGTAGGCAATAAAAATATTTTGCAGATCTATAATACAAAAAAGAATTGCTAAATGTGTTTGTTGGTAAGCGCACAACTTCCGAACGACTTGGCTAATTCTTTTTTTTTTTGTTGTGTAAATAAATTGTCAGAAGAAGGTTCTAATGAAGAGAAAAGCAGGGAAAATTGCAGGGAAATTGGGAAAAACAATACATTGTGTTTCCTTATACAAACTGAACGGCTGGAACAGCTAGTGTTTATATAAAATTTTCGTCTACATGTAATTAAAACATGAATTATATAAAATAATACGCAAATATAATTGGCATACATTACTAAGATGCTTGTAAGCGATATTAATTTATTGAAGTCTTGTCTGCTTTCGGTGTCGTGGAAGAACTCCTGGATCAATTTCTAATGGGTTTCAAAATTTGTTTAAGAGGTTCTTTGAAAATCTCAGATTTAGACTTTGATTTTCAGTCAAACCTCTTATTTAAAACATTTTGATCAAATGGGAGCGGAGATTTCTTCAACTGAATTCACTGAATTGAACTTCAGCATGACTTCAGTTTTAGGTCGCATGGAAGACGCTGCAAACAAAGACCAGTTCCAAATAAAAAAAAATGTGTGTGTACTTATGTACACGCGTTAGAAGTTATACTTCTTCGGCGTAATAAGATAATTTTTTTTTTTTAAATTTTATCTTTTGCCTTATTTTACATATTTTGTAGATAAAATGACACTAACCATAGAAAAAGGTATTTAATACATTAAAAGTTTTATTATAATGTATTATTTAGTTAAATAAAGTTTAGTTAAAAAAAATTTACCCTCATCATTTTTTCCTAACGCACCAAAAGAAGTATAACTTCAAAAATGTGTCTGTATCTTTAAATGAACTACGAGTGCTAGTACCTAGTTCAGTTTAGTTTAGTTTAGTTCTAATGATGCTGTCATAAGCGACACCGGTAGGCTATTTCCAAAATAATAAATTATAAGTGATACGTAAAACAGTAGAAGTGTCTTTTCATTAAAGTTTTACCAAGCGCCGACGATTTAAAATATCAAATACAAAAAATGTGTGTCGATTTTATTAACGATGTGCCCGGTTGGCAATAGGCTTGCCATATTGCATTGTAGGACTTAGTATCTTCGGGTAGTCGTTGGTGCCCTGGTTGTGCCTCTGCCTACCTCTTCGGGGATATAGGCGTGAAGATTCTTAAAATAACAACTTGATGTGTAACATTATTTTGTAAAAAAGGTATAATTTTATGCTAGCATCGTTTTTATTTTAAAATTACCTACAAAATTGGATTTTTTGTGATAACGACATACATAATATAAACATTAAACAACAGAGTGCAAAGTTAGCTACGGTCCAACTTCAGACATAATGATGCACATGGCGACGGTAAAACCCACTTCACCTCAATGTAACTTCGTCGCTAATACGACTAATGCCAGCCCCCAACAGACGTATATCTCTGTTATTGCTTTTATTTAAAACAAATAACATTTCCAAATAAATGCTTCAATACTAGGTAATTTTGTAAATAATTTATATATATAAAAGAAAGTCTTGTTTGTTACAACACTTATAACTCGAGATCTGCTGGACCAATTTTCATGGTTTTTGATTGCTAGGATTTGTGTTCGCACCGAATAGCAGAACACACCTTAAAAAATATGAAAGATGAATTGTCTTAAAAGAAAGTCGTGATAGTTAAACCGATTTGGCTGAAAATTGATGGATAGGTAGCTTAGAACCGGGAGAAGGACATGGAGTGCATTCTATGCTGTACAACAGCGAGCAAACTAGGAAAAACAACTTTAATTTTTTTCCCATACAAACTGAACGGACGGAAAGAAGTTTGCCGGAACATCTAGTCTATAATATAAAAATGAATCGCTAAATGTGTTGGTAAGGGCATAACTTCCCAGCCACTGAACCGATTTGGATGATTCTTTCTTTGTTGTGTTAGTAACTGTCAGAAGAAGGTTCTTATGGTGAGAAAAACCGGGAAAGTTGCAAGGAAAATGGGAAAAATAATACTCTAATATTTCCCAAGGGTGGAACGAAGTTCGCCTGGGCAGTTAGTGATTTCATAAAAATAACTGCCTTAAAAAATTACTAAAAAACTAAAAAGTAATAGTAAAGTAGGTAGTATAATATAATTAATATTAAATCTTTATTATTTTTTTACTTTTTAGTTTTGAAGTAGGTATTTTAATGCAGTTATTTTTATTTAATACTTTTTAACTTTTTTTTTAGTTAATTGCTGATATGATTAAATTTAAAAATCTCATAATTTAATTTATACTTACAGCATGACATAAGGCTATAATATATCACTACATAGTACAAACCAAATTCACTTTCTCTGTCCCTTTTCTATGACCATTTGTATGCTTAAAAACTACGCAACGAATTTTGATGCGGTTTTTTTAATAGATAAAGTGATTGATGAGTGATTTACTAGTGAATGATTTACTTATATATCATGTCTTTATATAATCTTAATATATATAAATCTCCTGTGACGATGTTTGTCCGCGATGGATTCCTACATAACCAATTTTAAATTAAATTGGCACACCGTGAGCAGTCTGGTCCAACTTGAGATATGGGATAGCTTACATCTCAATTTTATAATAAAAAAAATTACCATCCGAGCGAAGCCGGTACAGGCAGCTAGTATACTATATAACCTTACTATATTTAGAGCAAGTAGCTGATTCTATAAATTTTAAAGAAAGAAAAAATTTCGCCCCAGACAGGATTTGAACCTGTACAGGTTCAAAGGTTACAGGTTCAAATCCTGTCTGGGGCGAAATTTTTTCTTTCTTTAAAATTTATAGAAATTTATCCCACGCACAGGGCAAGTGCTAAAAAATAAAAAATAATAAAAATACGAAGTAGCTGATTGTCAATGTATCTGTAATCTTGTCACTAAGTCACCTAAGTCCTATTGTAAAAACAGACATCAGGATAGGTGAAAGTAAATGAAAAATGCTCATATATTAAAAAGTAATGGGCCAACCTGAATAAATTTTTTATGGGACCAATTCGAAGCTATTTCGTATTAAACAAAAAAAGAATTACGCTTATCGGTTCAAAATCTTCGGTGAAATCGATGCACATACTTAAAAAAACATATACCGGCCAAATTGAGAACGTCCTCATTTTTTAACTCGGTTAAATATGGTACTAGCGCTAAGTCGTCGCAGACTCATGAGGTCTTTGATTGAAATCAAAGATAAGTGTATTTGTACGAATTTTACGACTGTCCTAGATTAGTACCACTGTCAAACTTGGCAAGTCTTTGCAGAAATCTCTCATCAAGCAAATAAGCAATCTTGCATAACGCTGGAAAACTACACAAATTGATCTGTCTTCCAACTAAGCAATTTATTTGCTTATCTAGGACTGAGCCCGTATTTCTTATAAATATTAATGCAAATTAATTAAATCGTAGAGGTGCTGAGTTTATTCAAAATCCTTATGTAAAGTTTACACAAGAATATATTTGATATTTTCTATCGTCGGCGCTTGGTAAAACTTCCAAATATTCATATTTTTAAATAGAGAAACACTTGTACTGTCTGATGATGCTGTATAAGCGAAACTGGTAGGCTAGGCTAAATAGTAAATACAAAATAATAAATTGTAAGTGATACGTAAAACAGTACAAGTGTTTCTTTATTTAAAAGTTTACACGAGAACATCTTGTCAAGTGTACTAATGTTTCATGGTTGAACTGTACTCATACAAGCCCAGAGGATCGAGTGCCAAGAGTCACGATAACTAGACTTGCCAGTTTCTTCCACATTCATTACTCTATTCATACAAACACGGCGGTTTCCGAGACTATTGATACTACTGTCGAGCGATTTGATCATGAAATGACAATTTTTTTTATGTTATAGAAGGCAAACGAGCAGACGGATTTCTTGCTGATAAGAAATTCACGCCATCTAGAGACACCAAAGATGGTAATGGTGCGTTGCCAACCTGAGGTCGGGATGTTAGGCCTCGAGCAAAAGTAAGTTTACCGGCTACCTTACCCTCCGAACCGGAACACGTCATGACGTTATGCAGGAATAGGTAAGGCGGTGTTACCAATCCGGGTGAGTCGCTGCGAAACTTGGTAGAGTAATCCTACTAATATTGTAAATACGAAAGTTTGTTTGTTACTCCTTCACGAAGAAACTGCTGAACCAATCTTCATTAAATTTGGTGAACACATAGGGTAACTTGTATTAACACTTACAATAGTTTTCATCCCGAAAAAATGTCCCTGTGGGTTATTAACCACGCGGGTAAAGTCACGGGCAATAGCTAGTAATGACTTATTGACTGACAGTGCAGTGCAGTGCAGTGACGGAATGACAGTGCAAGACTGTTCCACCTAGTATATCTAGAAATGTCAACTTAGGGCTCCTCGGGTAGCTCTAACTGTACATATTCGCATCGTATAGTGTTTTTTTTAACCTTTCTTCTCTTATTCCTTCTACATGACTGAATCAAAGTAGCATGACTTTTCTCATTCTTAAACAAAAACTTTGTTTCAATCCACATACATTCTCTCTTTAATCTCAATTTTGCGATGTAATAAAGAAAATACTTACATTTTTAAAACCAGTAGGTGGAGAGTAGATTTACTGTCGTCGAAAAATCTGAAACAAAAAAAAGTTTTTTAGAATCCTTGTTGATACAATGTAACCAATGATCTGTCATTTGGACAACATAAGTAACAAATAATCATATATATAAAATTCCCGTGTCACAATATCAGTAACCGTAATCCTCTGAAACGGCTTGACCGATTCTCATGAAATTTTGAATTGAAAATTATGAAAAAATCCGACCATCTTCATTCACGCGTTATTAACGCGTTATTATTGAATTTCGTGTTTATATTGAGTGAAATTGGTTAATTTAGATGGGAATTAGATCAATTTAGTTTAGTGAAAGTGCACAAATGAAATAATCATGAAGAAATTAGTATATCGTCTATTTCCTCGCTGCCGTCAAATCCGTTACATCTGACTAGGTGGTAGAGTTGGATTGGACCGGATTGGTACCACCGCCTTACCTATTCCTGCCGCCATAACGTCATGACGTGTTCCGGATCGGAGGGTGAGGTAGCCGGTAAACTTACTATTGCTCGTGGCCTAACATCCCGGCCTCAGGTTGGCTACGCACCATTACCACCTTTGGTGTCTCTAGGCGCCGGGAATTTCTTACCATCAGGAAATCCGTCTGCTTGTTTGCCTTCCAATATCATAAAAAAAGAAGAAAAAGAAATACATTAATACAAAGCAATCACAAGCTCGTTCAATGAGTAATCTCGTCTATGCGATTGAGATGGAGGGTCCTAAGTAAACCACTCATTTCATGAAGTATTTGCGTTCAAACCACAAGAGATACTAAGGTAAAGATTATATTAAGAACAACACGATATTTTTTGTTTTAGTCGAGGTAAATATTTTCTTTATCTACAATTTTATCGTATATCTATAGGTCATAGATTTAAGAGTAGAGTATCTTCACGCCCATATCCCCGAAGTGGTAGGCAGAGGTACAACCAGGGCACCCACGACTAGCCGAAGACACTAAGTGCCACAATGTGATAGGTGGCAAACCTATCGCCAACCAGGCACATATCTAATCCTGAGCAACGTTTTTTTTTAATTCGAAAATTGGAAAAACATAATTTTCTTTTTGTTGCCCGACCGACGGGATTCGAACCCGGGACCTCATGCAGTCAAGTCCAACATCTCAACCGCTAGACCACAGAGGCGATATTACAGATTTTAAGAATATTTATTTATGAGTAGATTTAATATAAATGTGGATAGATGTAGGTACCCGGGGAGACCTAGGTTGACATTCCACGATGAAATCGCTCTGGTGTTAGCCGAGGTGGTGTCAATAGTCTCCGAAGCATGTGTGTATGAAAAGGGTTTTTAAGGGGCCATATAATCTAAAATACGTCAGCAGTTTACTGTTTTTTTGGATCTTGGTGACAAAAATACACAAGATTAACATGAATATGCTTTATAAGACTAGTGTTTCCAAAACACGATTCATTTCACTTTGCTCGATAGAAAAAAATCGAAAATTAACCCTTTTTTGAAAGCAAAACCAACTGTCTACTTCAATTGTGAAAATATCGACACCAAATTTAACATAAACATAGATAAGTACTATACTTAGAAGGTAAGTGTTTCAGTTTTTATACTTTTTTTCAAATTACTTTTATAGTGTCAAAAATAGTGATTTATCGCTTAAGACATTCACTTTAGATCGCACTTATTTCATAGTAATCATGGAACGAGGGAGTGCGGTGATTGGCTCTCCTGGCTGACTGAGTATTGGGCCTTAATATGGAAGAAGCACGGCAGATCTGCCACGACCGGGAGGTTTGCCACTCGATACCCGCTGCCTACTACGTAAGAGACTTGCTTGATTACTTGATCGTGAGGTCTGGCAGTGGATTCTCTCTGCCTACCTCGTAAGGGACTTGGCGTGAAGATATGTATGTATGTCATAAGTTTTGTAATTCAGAAATTACAGTTATAGAAACACTCAGTATAAAGTGACCAAATAACTTGAAATTCGGTATGTAGGGTAACATTTGAACGAACAGTTCATCTTACATATACATACATATCGTCACGCCAAGTCCCACTGCACTGTAGGCAGAGATAATCGAGTGCCAGGTGAACGAAGATCGCTAGTCGGCTGGTTATACGTTAACTTATATAGTAAGTGTGATAAAAAAACTTTTTGTTTCAAAGCTAAAAGCAATACAGAATTACAGAAACCACTAGAAATAATATGATTAACTACTTAGAAAAGTAAGAGGCTGCTGTTATGAAAGTCCGTAATATCAAAAGAACAAATATATAATCCGGCCTATTGAGAATATTATACCTGATCCTTTGAGTATTATCCATAATACTAATCGACTTCGGAGAGAAAATTTCTTCTGAATTTGCTTGTTTATATTTTTGCCGCTTCTTGCTTAACAATGGTGTATACGAAAAAGGAAAATAAATTGTTAAAGCTTTAGATATTTTAAGTAGTACATAAAGAAAAACAATTACTTAGTATTACTTGGAAGTTTTGGATGAATTAAGTTTTTATTGTCTCATTACACAGTATTAAATAAAGTCGCTTCCTCTGACCCTGTGTCCCTTTGTATGCTTTAATCTTTAAAACTATTTTTTGTTAAAGTGATTGAAGAAAAAGGTTTATATGTATATTCGTGCAAAGCCGGGGCTGACCCCTAGTAAAATGATAAACACTTGTAAATCATTTCATTCAGCTAAATTTTTCGTATGAAGATCTCGTTTTGGATGTTAGTATATTGCATGATGTTGAAATAACGTCCTAAGTGTAAGATTTCATATTCGGTCAGCAAGAGATTATCATTTGGGCAGTCTATCATTTATTTGATTTGGCATGAATCTTTGAATTTTGTCTACCAATCTAGCATTTATGGTATTTTAGCTATACAGTAAATGATGGCTTATAAAACAAGTGTCTTCACAACCATATCCTGGAAGGGGTAGGTAGAGGTTTTTTTATGTTATAGGAAGGCAAACAGGCAGACGGATTTCCTGATGGTAAGAAGTTCACGACGCCTTTAAACACCAAAGATGGTAATGGTCCGTTGCCAACCTGAGGTCAAGATGTTAGGCCTCGAGCAAAAGAAAGTTTACCGGCTACCTTGCCCTCCGAACCGGAACACGTCATGACGTTATGGCGGCAGGAATAGGTAAGGCGGTGGTACCAATCCGGGCGAGTCGCTGCGAAACTATACCACCTAGTCAGATGTCACGGTGTTAGTGATGATAAGCCTATGCTCGCCTTTTACGAGCTGCCTGGCAATAAAGGCAGGAGCCCGAACCAACACGGGGCAAACAAGGCCACTAACGAGTAGCTCAAGACAGATTTTGACGGGGTTTAAAAATTAATAGAAAAACTAATTGAAGAGGAAAGTTTATATCGTGGGCTTCATTTTCAAACCTTGTAACTCCAAAATTTTCGAAATGTTGATTTCAATGTCATCTAGTAAACATAAATATATTTATCTATCTAGTATAAATATATCATATTTACAACAAACACAAGCATTTATAATATTTTAATGTAAAATAAGTTGTTTGTCTATTTTTTATTGTTAGTGTTATTTAATAAAACAGTTTTTTCTTCCTCCTGTAAAATTTTACCAAATGGAGATACGGAGTTTGAAAATTAAGCCAGCGATATATATATTTCATAACCGTGCGAAGCCGGGGCGTGCCACTAGTTGTATAATAAAATATGATAAAACGCAGCACCAACAAATTATCTGTGAAATTAATCTCTTAGGTCAGGAAATATAAAATTCATATCGTGTTATTTACGTTATGATGATGACAGGCAATGAAGCTGCCATGTGCAAGTGCTTAATCAAAACTTCAATTAAATTTCGTAATACATTTCAACGTTCATCCTGTCTCTGGGGGCGTCAATCTATATGTTTACAAACGCCTCTGTTATACTCGAATAAAGCGTTAAAATTATTGGAGTTTAATAAATTTACATATATTCTCAACTAGCTGTTTATCCGCGACTTTGTCTGCGTGGAATAGATTTTCATTCTAAATTTCATCCCTCATTTTAGTCGTTAGGAGGAAGAACTCTAAGCTCCGACACCATGATACCAGGAAAAGCAAACTTGATGTCATTCAGGCCATCCACCGTCAAATAACACACAGCTCATAGAGAAACAAAATAAAGTGTTGTTTGCCTAAAAGATACAGTTGTAGTCTTTAAATGTATTTAAACTAAGGTAACTGCAATTTAAAAGCCATTAAGTTTGGTAAAGTCTATAAAACATACAAATAATAAAATCTAGGAGAGATGTTAAAAAAAAATCGTGTGTGTACACGCGTTAGAAGTTATACTTCTTCGGCGTAATGAGATCAAAATCTTTTTAAAAATTTTATCTTTTGCCTTATTTTACATTTGTAGACAAAATGACACTAACCATAGAAATAAAGAAATATTGTGAATGCAGTCGTCAGTTCTCACGCAAACATACGTAGATGTCCTTACTTTTACTTTGTTGGTACCTTTTTTTGAAAAACTAAAATGTTATCTTTAGCTAACTTCATCGTCTTGGTTTTTCGTGACGGTGTGCGCGCGCATCGTAAAAATTTACCCTCATCATATTTTCCTAACGCGCCAAAAGAAGTATAACTTCAAAAACTTTGTATACCTAATTTACTGATTTTAGACCAAGTTTTACTATCTTCAGCACAACCGATAGAGCACACTACAAATTCCATTGGAAATATACCAACTCTAGAAAAACTTCAAAAGGGATTTAAACTTAGAATATTTATAGGTCCTTGAGGGCCAAAGGCAAAAGCCGGTATTTCAATCCTATTATGCCTATGTTTCACACCGGTAGTATTCCGGTAATAAAAGTTTGACGGGCTTTGGGCAATATGGAAAGTAAATTTGACGAAGCGATGTGTCTGTGTTTGGGCGTTTGTCATCCATCATTTTTATATCTCCATATCCATTGTGATACGTGGCGCTGCATATTTAAAAGAACATTAGAACATTTTTGCTGGCTTTGCACACGGGAGAATTATAACGTTTATTTGTTTACTCTGTAAAGGCATATCCGTACTATCTCATGTAATATCCTGTAGTATTTGGTGTGCTCTTGTGAAAATTTAAGTAACATGTTGTATGGTAAGTGAATCCTATTAATATTATAAATGCGAAAGTTTGTATGTATGGATGTATGGATGTATGGACGTTTGTTACTCTTTCACGCAAAAACTACAAAGCCGATTACGATGAAATTTGGTATGTAGGTAGCTGAAGACCCAGAATAACATATAGGCCCAGAATAATATATTTTTATCCCGGAGTTCCCGCGGGATTGGGACTTACGCGGGTGAAACCGCGGGGCGCAGCTAGTAAAATCATAATCACAAGTTTTTTATCAACAGCAGAGATACTATTATACTCAATATTTGAGGGCAAGGGCGCAGGCATCAGTTATTACTTTTTCATTAAAGTTACTGCAATATTATTAAAATATTAAATTAAAGTAACTCCAATTATATTCGAATCTGGAATTATACGGAAATTTAATATTTGTCTGGATTCCTCGTTTTGAGAGTCTCTACAATGTATTGTAATCTGCCCGGTGACCAATCATCACAGCAACCGTATTTTTTGTAAAGTATCTTCACGCCCATATGCCCGAAGAGGTAGGCAGAGGCACAACCAGGGCACCCACAATGTGATAGGTGGCAAGCAACATTTTTTAAATTAGAAAATTGAAAAATCACATTTTTTTAGTTGCCGAACTGGGAATCGAACCCGGGACTCAAGAAGTAAAGTCCAATACCTGGACCGCTGGACATAGAAGCGATAGCATTTATTGTATAATGATAAAAAACCACCACATCTTTATCAAACTAACTGATAAATATCTTGAATTTACTCTATTTCTTAAAGCTCAACCAAGCTTCTGAATTTTTAAATTTGTTATTTGCGTATTACATAAATTACTAATAAAAGCAAGTTGTTTGTTTCTCTTAGATGTTTGAATCCTGATGCTATTTTGTTGTTTACTGCCGTTTATTATTCAAGATCACCGTTGCCAACTTCGTATTTTGAATTTCAGGATTGTCAGCAAACAGAAGCTCTTTGTTGGAGTAAGTGCGGTTAAGGGATTGATGGTAGCTTGCTCGTCTGTCCTAAGCAAACAAACCCCGTAACGGATATACCTAAAATTGTTGCTTTGCAGTTCACTGTCATTCAGCGACTTTTTTTTATTTTGATATTATCTTTATTTTAAACTAGCTGTTCCCGCGAACTTCGTTCCGCCCGTTCAGTTTGTATGGGAAAAATTAAAATGTTGTTTTTCCCAGTTTCCTCACAATTGAACAGGATAAAAAGTATCCTATGTCCTTCTCCCGGTTTTAAGTTACCTTCCTACCAATTTCCACCTTAATCGGTGTAGTCGTTCTTGAGTTATAAATAGTGTAACTAACACCACTTTCTTTTATACATATGTATAGACAGAAAAACAATTTTAGTTTATTACTTTGTTAATAGCCTACCGGTTTCGCTTGTAACAGTATCATCAGAACTGAAACTGAAACTTGTAAATAATAAATAAATGAACTAATAAATAAACTTTAAGTTTTAATCAACTTCATAAAGAGGACAGTATTTTTTTGTGTACGTGTATGTATGTTTATAACATGATTACTCGGCCGATATATTATAAAAATAAATACATAAATATCCCTGGACAAGTTAGACAAATTGAGTCTTACCCCAAAGTAAGCAAATTATATGCTTGTGTTATGGGTGTTAGTCAATAAATTCTAATACTTAAATAGATACGAGAATAAATTTAATAAACACCCAGACCCGGAAATGCAGACATCTAAGTGTTCATCACACAAATGCCTGCCCCGTCGGGAGTCGAACCCGAGCCTCGCTCAGTGTAGTTAGGCGTGTACGCTAGCCACTTGACTAACGAGGCGGCCAATGATAAACCGATTTCGATAGTTCTTTTTTAAAAAATAGGTCACCATTTCGAGGTGATCCCATATTAATCTTATCATAATCTACCTAGTTTCACTTACATTTTTGTTTGTGTTGACTACCAGGTCATCATGACTCAAAACTGCTAAAATACTGATTTTTTTACGTGGTACATTTTTTATGTTAGAATCATCAGCTATCTTTCGAAATAATATATCAAATAGCGATATGGTACCTAAATGTATTCATTTGGAGTATCTTGATTATTCTTTACGATTCTCTGTCTCTATATTTAAAAAAAAATAATTGCTAATGTTCTTACTAATTGGAATAATTTCGCAAATCATTTTTTGTTGTGTTAATTATTGCCAGAAAAGTTCTTATAAAAGAAAGTTTTAAGTTTAGCAAAACTTTACAAAGAAAACTTTAATTTTAAAGAAACTTAACGAAAATATAAATTTTATATAACTGTCAGCTGACTTATATTTAAGTTGTTTTAAATAACTGTCAGCGAACCGGCAGAATGAGTGGTGAAAATTTCACAGAATCGTCGGCTCATAAATAATGGCTTTTTGGATAACTTGAAAACTTAAAGTTTGCCGGATTAGGTAGTACCTATTTTTTTGGGCTAAGTATTTAAAATTGCTTTAATATTTAAAGGCAACTAAAATAAACAATGCTTTTAATAAGGGGGATAGAGTTCAATGTTACAGTTAAATATCTACCTTCTTCATACAAAATTCAATTAACTCACAGAACAGCCAAAGGATCAAAGAATTTATTATGACATGTGAGGACATCACGTGACATTTAATTCCCCTCAAACCGGAAATGATTTATTAACTACACTTGTACTTTCCACAATATATATTTTTATATAAAAAAAGTATCTTCATGCTCATATCCTCGAATAGGTAGGCACATGCACCTACCTACGACTAGCCAAAGACACCAAGTCCCACAATGTGATAGGTGGCAAGCCTATCGCCAACCAGGCTCATATCCAATCTCGAGTAACGTTTATTTTATAATAAAATTGGAAAACCCGAATTTTATTTTTGTTGCGCGACCCAGGATTCGAACCCGGGACCTCATGCAGTCAAGTCCAACAACTGCACCGCTGGACCACAGAGGCCAACCAGTTTCACAATTCAGGCATCAGACTATAACAACTCGTATATTATAGACTTGATGATGGTTAAATAGTGAAACTGGTTGGCTAAAATATAATAATAAAAAATATGTTGTGGAAAGTACAAGTGTTATGTAATATCCTATGACTCTTTAGAAGAATTAATCGATTTCCGAGTTTCATTCTAACTATTTATATCAAAATAGAAGACACAAAACAAGGTAAACTTAAATAAATAAAAATAAATCTTCAATTTTTCTTGATGAACAGATTACTTAAATGTTTTTATCGTGTCAGTAAATGAAAAAATATGATTCGTATTTATAAAGGGGTAACGTTTGTCGGCTCAGCTAGTTTATAACATTAATAGGGCTTTTGAAACATAACCCAAAATGGCCGTAACGGCTCTTATAAATATTTGTTGACTTAATTGTATTTAAAACGATTTATTATGAAATTAAAAACGTACTTAGTAATCAGTTCAAAGAAAAGTTTTTCATTTGAATAAAAATTTAATAAAAGAAAATAAACGACGGCAAAGTTAATTCCGCTGAGCAATAAGTGCTCAAGCAACTAGGATTCGAATTAAGTTAGCTAACTTTTATTTACTTGGTAAAAACAAGTGGGAACGGTCAAATAAGCATTTAACTAGAGTATCCGAACATTAGTTTATAGCTTACTTTATTTATGACCTATTCATTAATTTGACTACGTTATCTATAAAAGTGCATGTAAAGTTGTGTTGCAATCCATTTTTTCTACACATTTTGGAAAATATACTGAACTATTAATATACTAAACATACGTTTAATATCCAAGGACGTAAATATATGTATGTGTATGCATGCATATATGAACATCTACGAAAGCGTAGAACTTAATCTACTCGTATCTTTATATATATTATTCTTCTGTGAGTGTGTATGTCACTGAACTCCTTCTAGACGACTGGACCGATGTCGATGAAACTTTTTGTATGTGTTCTAGGGAATTCGAGAATGGTTTAGATTCACAATTTGGTCCACTGGAAATTGTTTTTTTTTTTAATTTTTTTTTAATAATAAGTAGTTGTTGATTTTAGAATGTTTCACATCGGATCTGACAGACTGCGCTACTGTTTAAGCATTAATGTCAAGCGATACGAAGTTTGCTGGGTCAGCTAGTATATAAATATAAAAAAAAGTCATGACAATTACACTATTTATAACTTAAAAACGGCTTAGCCAATTTGGTTAATATTTTATGTGGAGATAGTTTAGAACCAGGAGAAGAACATAGGAAACATTTTATATCGTTCAACAGCGAGGAAACTAGGAAAAACAACATTTTAATTTTTCTTATACAAACTGAACGGATGGGACCAAGTTCGCCGGGATAGCTAGTATTTAGTGTTAAAGTCGTGTTATAATATAAGAACGGCTAAACTGATTTTGGCTGAAAATTGATAAGGAAGTAGCTTGATGAGGTAGGTTAGAACCAGGAGACGGACATGTATTACTTTGTATTCCATTCGAGCGACGAAGGCGAGAAAACTAAGAAAAACAGCATTTTGGTTTTTCCCAAACAACTGAACGAGTGAAACCATGTTCGCCGGAACAGCTAATCTATACATATAATAAATCTGTAGCTTGGGACTGACATGCCCTGCAGGGTAAAAGTCCATTATAATTTAGAATAAAAAAAAAAAAAATCTGTAGAAGGGTCAATTCTGTACATCGAAAATATTGAAAAAATAAATAGCAGGTTACTGGATCGATACCAAACCCAAATATGTGATTAAAATAGTTTTTGTCTGTCTGTCTGTATGTTCAGGCATCACGTGAAAACTAACTGTTCGATTTCGATGAAACTTCGTATAATTATACCTTATTATCCTGGGCATAAAATGATCCCATTTTATCCTGATAAAACACGTAGAAAAAAAAATCTTAATTTTTCAGTTTTATCACGCGAAGCCGACATCCGCGCGTACGGAGTCGCGGGCGGAAGCTAGTAAGTTAATATAGTTATTATCGGTTCAGCTAATGTACCTTTTTATATTTCACTCTTCCATAGAAACCACTTAAAACTATCGGGATTAAAAATACTCCATTAACAGTCCAGTCGCCAATTAACACATTTTGATATATGTACGTATTTTCATTTTGCATATTACTCGTATTATACATATTTTATGCAGTGGAACAAAAACTTAACACTTTTATGTATGTTTACATAAAAGTGTCAAGTTAGGTTTACGCTAACATGTTTATGTATGCTTTTATAGTTCCTAACTCTCATGGTAAAATTAACATCGGTGGCCCTTTCCCTGTGTTTTTAACTTTATTTGCTATTCGGAGCTGAGACAAATCTCAAAAATCAATCATCCTTTAAATCGGTCCAAAATTAAAAGTAGTGAAAATCCATTTTTTAGATATACATATCATGAAAACATAAAACCAATGTCTTTTGCTTAACGATTTTCAAGAAATCTACTACGATACTACGTTACTACGATATTTATTCACTATAAAACTCATCACGGAAAAACTGTCAAACTATTTTAATAGGGATTTAACTATTTAATAATAGTAAGGGTTAACCTTAAATATAAGCTATATTTTATCAAAATCAGTGAAGTGCGCACATAAATTAGAGACGTGTCGACGAAGCAAGCACACAGCGTGAAATTTACGTACTTATTTTTTTATTTCAGCCTTTCTTTTATGTTGCAAGAACGGTAATCGCGTGACGTGGCAAAAATAAAAATAACAAAAAAAAAGATGAATAAAAAAATATTATTTTACGCCCTAAATGTAAACTAGTTTATAACATTTGAAGTGCCAATGCCTGCTACTATTTTATCGAAAGTAAAGTTAAATATAAATAGTAATTTCTATTTTACAATTAAATTCAATTTTACACAAAAGTTGACACAAATAAAACTCGTGCAACAACTAAAATAGCGCACAAAACTTTAAAAAGTCTTAGACGAGTATTTCCGAAGTGAAATGTACAGTTCAATAAAATCACGGGATGAATTCAATTACGAGTGATAGGACTGCAAATACTCGCATAGACTTTTAGTTCATATGAGGTATTTTCAGAATATTGAAAGAGGCTAGGGTTACCACTTCACGAAGTCTTCTCTGAAAGTGTTGTCAGAAGATATACTCTGTATTGGTTGCGGGCACCCTTGAATAATAGTATAGGTCACTGTCAGCCAGGATACCCTAAGTACGCTTGTATATTTGTTACAAACACCGTGAATATGACTTGGTGTAGAACTCTGAGACGACTTTTCCAAATTATTTCCATCATAAAAATAAAATATTTCATGTCTTTTTTTATTTTCGTGACTTTATAAACATTACCTGAACTACCAAGAGTCTTCTTTAGATTAGAGTAAAGGTACATATTTTTCCTCTTTTAGGGTTTTTAGTTGATTTCATATGATACTTAAAACATTATATTTCTAGTTGTGCGACTAATGCGAAACTTTTAAAACGTTTATAATTCATATGTAGGTAGTTTATAAACTAAGCAATTCAAACAAAACTGCAAAAAACCGACTTCGATATCAATGATTACGTCAACTAAATACACAAAAAATAAATATTTTCCGCAATCACCTCAAAAATACGCTCTTTCAAACAAAAAAGGAATGTTTAATATCGTGTTTTTGTTGATAGTCGATTAACTTGTTTGTGTATGTTAACACAAACAAGTTAATATGGAAGTGAAACATATTACCTCCTTCATTTTAAAAGTCAGTTAAAAATCTTTATTTTTATGTTCCAATTAAACGGTAACAGCAAATTTGACAACTTTACGTAACAGAATTATACTCGCCTTTATGTTTTGTACCTATCAGGGGGGACTTACTAAGATCAGAAAAAAAACCTTATGATTGAAAAAGACGATTATTTTACTATATCAACTGAATCCTGTCTATAGACTAAAAAGTCACAATGTTTTATGTTTTGGCAACCCTAAGTAGAGTTCCACGCTACGTCAGACGTAAGCCTTTTACCGTGATGCAATAATAGTAAACACGTCTCGGTGATCTAGTTAACACTGCCATCGGACTAAAAATGCTCGAATTCAAAATTTTATACTAAAATCAGACAAGAGCAACCAGTGGGCTGCCTAATGGAAAACATTCATAGATTGCTAATGGACACTAGCAACGTTGTGAATTTGTTGCTAAAGGCTTTTTAAAAGTTTATTATTTTTCCTTTTAAAAATCTTCTGATAGAATTAATGGTTGTTTTATATTAAATACTAGTGGTCCGCCCCGGCTTTGCACGGTTACAAAATATATACATATAAATCTTCCTCTTCGATCACTTTATCTATTAAAATAAACCGCGTCAAAAATCCGTTGCGTACCTAGTTTTAAAGATTTAAGCATACAAAGGGACATATGACAGAGGAAGCGACTTTGTTTTAGGCTGCGTTCAGATGACACGCGCGCGCCAAGCGCCATCACCCGCGTCGAACACGCTTTGATTTTTTTTTCGACATTATTTAAGCCCTATTGTGATACCAATATTCTCAAATTGCATTAACCAAATCAATCCGCACACGCGCCAAGAGCCCGCCAAGCGCTTGCCACGCGCGCACCCCGCGCACACCCCGTGCACGCGCAGCACACGCCTTGCGCCCGCGTTTCAACTAGTGTTGTATTGACTGTCACTAGAATTAAAAGCGGGTGAGAGCCGTGCGCGATGCATTACGCGCGGGTATAAGACGGGCTCAATGCGAGCGCGTGCTCTGCCCGGATACGCGTGCTGAGCGCGGGTCCAGGGCTGGCTCAACGCGTGTGCGTGCTCGGCGCTCTTACACTATGTAGTGAAGGCTGCATAGAAATACAGGTCACTAAACAATCTTGAGTAAGGGGGAGGAGAGTTCTTGCATTAAACCTGAGCTTGACATGACTTTCTAGGACTTTTTACTAATTTTGCAGCCCAATTTTGCTAAATCGGCTATTTGATTGCAATTGCAATGGCAAATGCTAACGCTCATGCCAAAAAACTAAAAAAAATAATCCCTTAAAAATGATTTTCATCATCGCGTCCAGTTTTTATTTTGGTAACAATGGCAATGTGAGCTCGTCATAACAACAATCCCATAAGAGGGCGCTTGCGGGCTCTGGGTCGTCAGGAAAGCCACGTTAATTACGACGTTCGCTGTGCAACGCGACGGTAGTTGAAAAATAAACCATCTCGACTGTCAACGTCTATTAAATAGTTTAGTGTAGTTTAATCTGCAGGTAGAGTTGAAAGTTCACTTGTTCTCTCATTACAACCTCCAACTGCTGTAGAAATACAGCTTTCAGAGGACTTTTCTTTGTTATTATTCAGAAAGAAATTTATCACAGCGCTTACAATTTATTTTTTCATTGTATTCTCAGTGCAAATTAAAGCAAAGTAATTCAATTGCATTTGTGAGTAAAATTTAAAAATAATGTTATAAGGTTACCTACTAAAGTAAGTAATAACGTGTTTTCGTTATTTAAAGATGCTTCACTTTCGATTTATCGACTTTGATAAATATGACTTAGATGTGTAGTCGGTAGTGTTCAAATATTCAAATTCTACTTTACTGATTCAATGGGTACAACACTATTAATATATAATAATGATGTGTTACCTCACTATTGCTATAGACCAGGGGTGGGCAATTTCTTTTGACCGCGGGCCGGATTATCAAAAAAAATCTAGTGGCGGGCCAGTAAATTATAATTAATCTTGAGGCGGGCCGGTTTATTAAGACACCAAAAAATAGCAGTAAATATTACGATTATAAAACGTTGTATAAAGATAACAAACGGCATTTTTTTATTATTTGACAATTCTTTATTGAAATAAAATCGATTTATGAAGTCTTAACATATGAAATACGCAATATATATGTTTGAAGTATCGATTCATTATCTTAATTGTTTAAATTTCAATAGTCTTTTAACATTTCGACCATTAATTTTTTAAGGAGGTTCATATTTTTTTTTTTAAAAATCCTCGGCAGGCCGGATTAAAACCTCTCAAGGGCCGGATCCGGTCCGCGGGCCGTAATTTGCCCACCCCTGCTATAGACCATAAATATTAATACTCTTTTGCTCTGTGCTTTGTGGGATCTCGTAAATTAAAACTACGTTATAAATTTCTTTGATCTTTTGTTAAACAATCTCAACATGTAGATTTCACATATTAAAAACTCGATCAAAATTCAATTTTAACCTTTCCAGTTTTAAAATAATTTTTCAAAATGCTTATTTATTATTTACTAGTACACCTAATTTCGGCGAACTTCGTATTGTCCACCATGTGATTTTTTTTAATTTAATCTGGCTCTAAAAAGGAGTTTTCGATTCGACTCTTAGTTTTTTTGTTTGTTACGCGATTGCTAGGCCAATAATGAGGAAATTTTGATGGTTTATTTTTTAAAGGGGAGAGAATATAAATTTAACATATGTATATAATTTTTTACAGATCTGAGCAAGAGGTGAGAATAGAATAGATTTTATTATTTAACATATAAAGTATATTAGGCGCTTGTGACCAGTCTATATAATATTAAAATCTACCACCGGATCGGAACGCGGCAACCGCAATCAAGGTGGTTTTTGAGTTAAATACTTAATAATGCATACATTTTCATGTACCTAGATGTCCTCGTTTGTTGTATGTTGATGTGAAAACTACCGTGACAAGACACAACCACAAATGTAAACCACAAGTCAGTGGGGTTACTCTTGAATCTCGATGTCATGCCAATTGGAAATCGGAATCGTATTTGTTATTTTAGATACTTCTGAACACAATACTACCGGTTATTAACATTCAGTTACGAATAAATTTGACAAATTCGATAAAATAATTTATGGTTTACAAGCTGGCTAATGACAAAATAATGATAAACGAAATTGGTCCATCCGTTCAGGTGTCATGCAATGCCCCCACG